>CAUYPK010052079.1:0-41315 GCA_963574355.1 Loris lydekkerianus | reverse complement strand
AAAAATCAAAGATAATTTCAAAAAACAGATCAGCCATTTTATTTTTAGTATTTTTCTCTATTCTCTTTCTCCTTTCCTTTTTGATACACAGTTACTATCATGCTTTCTTTTTTTATCTTGCCTTATCTCTGCATTTATCATTATTTAATTTTCTTTGCGATTCAATTTGGATGATCTTTTAGACCTTTATTTCACTTCGTTAATTTTTATCTTCAGCTCCAGGGCCATTGTTTTCTTATTGGATACTGAGCTGAAGGGTTGATAGGAATGAAAAATACTTCCACTTCTCTGGGGCCACACATTCATTTTTTTTTTTTTTTTTAATCTTTATACTCTTCTCATTTTTGTTTTCTTTTTGACTTTTCTCTCTTGATTGACTTCCTCAGTTTTCTCCTATCTCCATTGTTAAGGGCCAATAGGACCACTAGTTTTAACTCTACTTGACTATATATTTTGGTGTTTGTCAACAATTAACTATAGATTCTGAGTATCTTCGCTCCAACTAAATTCAGTAATGACAACCTGATTGGTTGCTGGGCAGTCAAATTGATTGACACCTTGGGTCAATTTTTCCTTTATAATACAGGGTAGCCATGAAGTTCATGTGAATTTAAAATTATTTAAATATTTAAAATTTAAAATTGCACATGAACTTTATGGCCACTATATAATCCAGCTAATGGTCACGTTGTTGACTTCCAAGCTCAAATAAGTGCTGCTATTTATCCTAACTTTGCAATTCATGGTGTTTTCTTCCATCATTCCAGGTCTTATGGCTTTTAGAGTCAATGCTTTCCTTGTCTAAAATGCAAACTATCTGTCACTTAATATGTTTGGGCTTCTTGAAAGTTCTGCAGACCTTTCAAAGGGACATTTCGAAAGCTTCTGGACAAAGATAATTGTGTCAAAAGGAAAACAGCTGTTTCTGTATTTGCAAAGGAGAATAAAATTAAACAAACAGCAGAGAAGAGGCTCATGTGTAATTAGAACTGGATTAGAGCAGAGTTTGACTCACTACCCTGGAGCTGGTTTTTTCTACTTCTGTATCCAGCCTTTTCTGTTTCTCTTTTAAATTTCTTTTGATTTTTTTTCCTCTTCCCATGTCTTGATTCAGTCTCATACTGTCTCCCGTCTTTCAGCCCACAATTCCCTTTCATTTCTCTGGGATTCTTTTCTCCCCACTTCACAGATCATTTCTCCATTCTTCGGCTTTATCACTACTTCGTTCCTTTCAAGATTCTTTTTCCTTTGACTTCTTTCTTTGTGTCGACTGTCTTGGTTTTGGCTGACAAAAGTATAAAGGAAGAACATGATCAATTCTTTTATCTATTTCTGGGAATAATCATGTTAGCATTCTATGTGGTGAAATCTCACAGAACTCACTAAAGTCAGCTTCAAAAAAGCATAGTATTAATCCCTTGCTGTTTACATGTGAGCTACTTCAGCCAGTTTTCCAAATGTTTAAATGCATGGTCAGAAGCTGTGGTTTACCTCCTGACTTTGTTTGGGAAGACCAAACTGAAACAGCAGCACTTTTTCTCATTGGCCTTGGTTCATGACCACAGCGATTCTTCCTTGAATCGTATTTACATTGTTTTGGTGTTTCTTGCATGTGGTAAAGTCACAAAGTAACTGAGAATGAAAATCTCTAAGTTCACATCCATCAGGAAAGATTTATGTGCGATGATAATGGTGCTTCTAGCATTTTTAACTTTTGTTAAAATATCAGCAACAGCTGATCAGTATTTTTCATTAACTTTGTTGTACAAATAATTGTCAAGCACTTACTAAGAACTGGAAGCAAAAGGAGGTAAAAGTGTACAAGATAGACACATACTTGCGACTGTTTAGTGGAAAAAAAAAAATGGATAAATTGCGCAATTGTTTGAATTTTCCTGTATTCTTGTGGAATAAGCTTGGAAATGGTTGTTAGAAACTTTAGCACATTGATTTTATCCTTAAAAATGAAAAAGTCACTAAAAAAAGAGTTTTGGTTTTTTTTATTCATAAAAAAAAAAAAACTAAATGAAATGGAAACTGATAGGAAATCACAAAGGAGGGAAGGGGAGAGGAGGGGAGAGTTACAACCCTACCTACTGTGTACAGTGGACGCTATTCAGGTGATGGGTACACTAAAACCCTGGACGTAAGCACTGTATAAGATATCCAGCTAACGAAAGAATTGTACCCCTTGAGATTTTAAAACTAAAAAAAAAAAAAAGAAGAATTTTAATCTTAACCTGAAATTTCAATTTATGTCCAACAAAGTGGACATGTATTTGTATTTGACAGATGTTTTCAAGCCTCACTTGTGAATTAGGCAGTGCTCTACGCTACAGATAACAGTGATATAAAAAATTGCCTATTAATGAGTCAGGTATTAGGCAAGTAATTACAGACATATATTTTTTAAAAATTAAGCTCAATGTTATAGAGAAAATACAAAAAGGGCTATGAGAGCATCATGGGGAACCTAATTTAGTTATGGTGTTATGATATGAAGGTGGATTTAGACAGGCCTAGGTGGCAGTTCTGACTGTACTACTTACGAGTTTTATGACCTTGGAAGAGTGACTTTACTTGTTAAGCTTCCATCTGTGAAATGAACACACAAATATTTCAGTGGCTCTTTGCAAGAACTAGCACATATTCATCAATAGAATATGAACTTTTAAAAAGTATCCTGTACTTCTAATTCTAACAAAGCAAGGAGAGTTAGGAAACCCAGAACAAGAAGTAGGAAACTAGACACTATCTGGAAGCATCAGTGTTCATGAAATCCCAGCACAATACAATACTAAGATAACTACCAGAATAGTGAGGGCTCTCAAGTCTTTCTTTATTGTGAAAGACGGTGTTCCTGTTTCTGAATGTCGTGGCTCCATTTCCTCTCCATCCTGAAGGAAGGAAGCTCTGTGTGGAGCTGGCCTTGCTTCCACCTGAGATTACATCTTGCATCCATCCCCACTGTTACCCGCATGTCATCCATCTTAGTCCCTGACATGCCTTGAAATACAAGCTTTGCCTTGGCCAGGCCTCTTTTCATGTTCTCCTTCCCAAAGCTAGAAGTGAAATAATTGCTTTTAAAGCGTGTTTAGGGCTTCAGGAAAGTAATGGACATCCTGAGACTCAAATGCCTATTGCTCTACTAAGCCTGCAACTTGGAGGCAGGCTGGGCAGCTGCCACGGGCAGCCCTTTGTGTTAGCTCTTTGTGGTCCTGTGTTAGAGCTCTTAGAAAAGGAGGGTGAAGAAATACATAGGTACAGAACTCTATCATCTTTTGTGAAGTATTCTTCCATATCAGTTTTTGGTTTAGGAATAAAGACCAAAGCAATGATGCTTTGGCAGCATTTTTGAACCACCCTCAATGTGCTGAAGATTATGTCAAAGAATGTCCTGGCATGTCCATTTCTGGTCGTCATAGCAACCTTATGGGGAAGGAATTATATCTGCTTTTCAGGGATGAGGAAGCTGAGCCCCAGAGAGACTGTCCCTTGTGTAAGGTTCCTAAGAGGCAGAGCTAGGGTTCCACAACTTCTATTGTGTCCACTGAAACACAAGATAATGAGATTGTACCTAGAGATGTTTACACTCAGCCGTTCTCTCTCCCATTCAACAATGACTTATTGATTAACTAGTGTCTGCCAGACAGAATTCTTGGCCCTGGAGGTAAATAAGTGAGCAACAGGAGAAACTCCTGCCTTCACGAAGCTTTTATTTTAGTACAAGGAGGCAAATTTTATTATAACAGAAAGTGTTAAATGCCAATGAGAAAAATTAAGTAGGAGGAAGTATGGCATACTTTTAAATAAGCTCAGTGAGGTGACAGTTTACATGCTGCAAACATGAGGCTTATCATTCAAGACCTGGTGTGGAGAATGGGCTGGGTGCAAAGGCTTTTCCTTCCTCTTTAGAGAATCTTGGGAAGTCTTCTCCAGCGTCTCTGAGCTAGCCATGTGTACCCTGACCCCCGAATGTACGAAGACATATGCAAACATCCCAAATGAGTGTGTTTTTTCATAAGCACTTCTCTCTTGACAGTCACCGGGTATGGAAATAAACAGGTGCTTTGGATTTGAAAATCCTATTAAGACCTCTTTTGGTTAAGGGCTGATGTTGAAATAGGTCTGGATGTGAATACTGTTTTTCCATCCAGAACAGGTTTGAAGATACATGTGATGGTAAAACAGAGCTGCAAGATGAATTTTCTATTTGGTCAAAAGCTACCAGCAAATTTACTAGTGAAGAAAATCCCTGGTCTAAATATCCTGAAAAAGGAAAATCACAAAATGAACCATTTGAAGCTTAAGTTTATAGACTTGCCTCCTAGAATTCAACCAAAAAACATATAGCAACCATAGAAGTTGGGCTAGGATAGGCCTTATACACATGCACCTGTGTGTACCTATAAACTTATATACATTTCAATGTTCAGCCTTTCCTCAGTTGTAGCAGTAAGAATCTCTAAGATTGGCTTGGCGCTCGTAGCTCAGTGGTTAGGGCACCGGCCACATGCACAGAGGCTGACGGGTTCAAACCTGGCCTGGGCCTGCTAAACAACAATGACAATTGCAACAAAAACATAGCCGGGCATTGTGACAGGTGCCTGTAGTCCCAGCTACAAACATTGCTTATGTTTGTAAGGTAAAGTCAGAGTCATCCTTCACCCAGGAGATGTGCTATATACCCCTACATTGTACGTGGTTAAGTGTGAACTTACCAAACTCCCTTTCTTCCTTCCCTCCCTCCTTCTTGAATTTAATTGTATTTTTCTTCCGTGTGGGCCTGTAGTTGTTAATTTACTAGTTTCAACTTAGTATTGAGTACATGGGATGCCTGCTTTTCCATTCTTGAGATACTTTACTAAGGAGAATGTTCTCTAAATCCATCCAGGTAAATACAAAAGATACAAAGTCTCCATCCTCTTTATGGCTGAATGGTATTCCATGGTACATGCATACCCCCATTTATTAATGCTTCCTTGTGTTGATGGGCACTTGGGTTGCTTCTACGTCTTTGCGATTGTGAACTGAGCTGCTATAAACATTCCAGTGTAAATGCCCTTATGATAAAATGATTTTTTTTTTCCCAATGGGTAGAAACCTAGTAATGGGATTATAAGATCAAATGGAAGGTCTCTGAGGATTCTCCATACTTCATTCCAAAAAGGTTGTATTAGTTTACAATACCACCAGCAAAACCATTATTTATACCAATGTATAAACAAATGTTTCCCTCTATCACCACCCACGCCAACATCTGCAGCATTGGGACCCTGTGATATGGGCTATTCTCACTTTCTCACTGGGATTAGGTGATAACTCAAAGTGCTTTTGATTTGCATTTCTCTGATGATTAGGGATGATGAGCATTTCTTCATATGTTTGTTGGCTATTGGTCTGTCTTTTTTTTTTTTTTTTTTTTTAGACAGTCTCACTATGTCATCCTGGGTAGAGTGCCATGTTGTCCCAGCTCACAGTAATCTCAAGCTCTTGAGCTTAAGCAATTCTCTTGCCTCAGCCAAGTAGCTGGGACTACAGGCGCCTGCCACAATGCCCGGCTATTTTTTGGTTGGAGTTGTCATTGTTGTTTGGCAGGCCCGGGGCCAGGTTGGAACCTGCCAGCTCTGGTGTATGTGGCTGGTGCCTTAGCAGCTAAGCTATAGGCGCTGAGCCTGATCTGTCCTTCTTAACATCAACGTTTCACTTCCCTTCAGGTGCTGGCTTTCAACCTGCCTTGCCCTTCACCATTTGTAAGTAGGATTAATTTCTGTTTCGATATCTCCAGCTGTTTTTGAACCATTAACTCTGCTTGTACTGCAGACGATTTCCTATTCATTACAGAATAAAAATGAACACGCCACAGGGCATTTTACATTCTCCAAGCCTTCTTAGTGCTAAAGAAAAAAAAAAGCCCCTTCTGTACCGCCTAAAAATTAATGTATTCTCTGAGCTATGCACATGCACACATTGCTAAAATCCAAGACACTTCTAGTTTTGACCAGTTTCATTTATTCAGCTCAATTTTTTTAATCCTATCTGAAACAGATCAACAATATGGACCATATTGTGAATTGTGCAACAAAGTAATTCTATACTTTCAGGGAGGAATGTTTTCCTCCCTAAGTTTCATATAATATTATATTATTCACCCAGGAACAATAAGAATTCTTATGGAAAAACCTGGTCCTTCACTAGTAGGCTCTTTCTTAGATTAAGTGAAATGAAGAAAAGAATATGAGGCAATTAGAATTAAAGGGAAAGTAATGCTGAAATTGAATGGAAATTTTGTAAATTATCTAGCAAAAGTCAAAAACTTTCCAGGAAAGTGGCTAGTAACTTAATTTTTTGTTTTACCCATCCAATCAAAAGATATTGGAGAGCAGTGGGCAAGGTCACCAACGGGAGAGCAAGTACTCCTTTAAGTCATTCAAGTTCAATATCTAAAGGTATGTCAAAAAGCAGAAAAATAGGCAAGTCAAATAAATCACATCTATAGGTCATATTTGGTCTGTGGGTCATCAGCTTGCCTACTGTCAAAACTAGCTAGCTTTTAGTTATCTGGGCCAAGAGAAAGAATAGGTTAGAGACGACCAACTCCTAATGACTTTCCAGATCACACTGCATTTGTCTTTAAGGTTGGATCTTTACTTATCCAATTTGTTATGCTCTTTCTTTATTTCTTTTCTTCATTTCACTTAATCTAAGAAAGAGCCTACTAGTGAAGGCTTTAGTGGAAGGCTGTTTGCAGAGCACAACAAAATGGCATTTTTGGGTAGGCACAGTGGCTCATGCCTGTAATCCTAGCACTCTGGGAGGCTGAGGCCAGACTGCTTGAGCTCACAAGTTCTAGACCAGCCTGAGCAAGAGTGAAATTCCATCTTTACTAAAAATATAAAAACTAGCCAGGCATTTGGGAGGATGAGGCAAAAGGATTACCTGAGCCCAAGAGTTTGAGGTTGCTGTGAGCTATGACACCCTGGCATTTTAGCCCAGGCAAGAGTGAGACTGTGTCTCAAAAAAGAAACAGATAAAACCCCGAAACAAGAAAATGTCATCTTGATGTTTGAAATTCATTCTACTTGATCTAGAAGGAAGGCCAGCCAATTGCCAGCACTTACATTGCCCCTTTCTGCATCACACGGTTTTATAACCCAGCATTATAAGCCCCCTTGTCCTATAGCATTTAGCCTGCAACTCACTTCTGAAAAAATATCATGGATATGGAGATATATATATACACACACACATATATATATTTGGATATCATTGTTCTCACGGATATCCACATATAGATTTCAAAGAAATTGGCTCTTTTCTAGTATTTCCTTTCATTCTTACCTCATATTTCCAGTAGGGGAGAAGAAGGCTATGAATCTGTAAAATCCCCTCTTCACAGACAAGAAATGCTCAGGCTTTCTCTTTCTTTCTTTTTTTTGAAGACATGTACTAGAACCAGATCCAGCCCTAGAAGTTGGAGGAAATTTCAGTCATCATGTCAATTAAATGGTAGGGTGTACTTATTTGTAAGGATGAGATTGTTTCTCAGATGGATGAGTAAAAAATTCCCCTGTAGTAGTTCTCATCCCCCATTAGGATCTCCATCCCTTAGGGGTCAATATCTTGAAGACTTCCTTCTGATTACTCAATAACATGCTCAAGACCTCACGCTCTGGCCTCACATTTTTCTTTTCCTATCAACACTACGTTGTTGCCTGTTCTGTGTCCCACTCCATCAGATCCCACGTGTGCCCGAATGTTACCCTTGGAGGGAGCGTGTTGATATTCTAAGGCAGGTTGAGAGAGACTTCCTGGCAGACCTCAAATCATATCTGCGTAGGACTATTCTTTTTCAACATAGGATTATGTCCAAGAGATGTGCAACACAACATAAAGAAGTATTTCTCCCCCAACCAAATAACCTTTCCAGCAGCCGTGCTCAAGGGATAGTCCCTACCCCAGCAGCAGCATCTGGGAACTTGTTAGAAATGCAAATTCTCGGGCTTAAACTAAATCAGAAACTATGAGCATAAGGTCCAGCAGTCTGTGTTTTGATAAGCCTGCTAGGCAATGCTGAGGCACGTTAACCTTCCAGAACTGCCTGAGAGTATTTCCCTCCAAAGCTCTGTAGGTAGTTTGATTTTTTTCCACCCATCGCCCCATCTGTAAATTCCAAAGGAGCAGGGCACTCACCTGCTTGTTTTTCATGAAACTCCGAGGCTCTAGCATTAATACCTGGCACACAGTAGGTATGTATTTGTGTCAACAGATATGTATTTGTTGAATGTATGAACAAATACATGAGCAATTACCTAAATGCCAACTCTGTAGTGACTCACGGTACATATACACCACAAATGTCCCAGCCCTTATGTTGGTGGGTTAGCTTGGGGTCAAGTAAGGATTCCTGTGAGCTATGCTGCTTAGGTTTAAATCTTGGCAGCACCTTCCCTTACCTGTATAACCTCCGGCTTGTTGCTTAACCTCTCTTTGGGCCTTGATTTTCTCTTTTGTAATATGAAGATGATAATAGTACATCAACCTTATTATTATTTTTTAAGAATAAGTTGTGGTGGTGATGTTTGTTATGACTTTGCCACTAGGGTTTGCTCCTTCTCCAGTGGTAGGCTGGGCCACTCTCCACCCAAAGGTCTGGATGGAGTTTGCCCTGCCCCTTTATAAGCATAATATTAAGAGAACTCTAGTCTTGCAGACCTTGGTCCAATGCTTAGCTTTGTTGTCATCCTCACCATGATTTATCATGTTCTTTATTACTGCTATTCGTATTTGCATTGCAAATAATGCGTTGTGAGAATACTTAAGTGGGTGCTCATAATCTGGTTGCAAAAACAATATTATTGGTTTGATATAATTTCCATGGTAAAGCCTTTCTCTTTTCTCACTTTTTGACCCAGACCTGTATTCCCTTTACCTTTACTAAGACCTCAAACCGTTGTCATGGTTAAACCATTAAAATACAAACAAGTTGCAGTATTCTTTTCCTTCTGCTACATGAAGTAATGTGCTATTTATTATCTCTTTCTGATTAATCCTCATTTTGTTTTTAATGCTCAGCATTTTCCTTTCTCTAGAGAGCCATAGGTTTGGCAGGAGTTCAAGTAAAAGCTGAAAATACTTCTTAGAAACTATTTTAATCCCAAACAGTTAATGCTGGGAGAACAGGTTGAAACATATGTAATGTAGGCACCACAGTGAACCAGATTATCTCCAAAGGGCAAGAGGGGACAGAGAATAAAGACTGTGCTTCCTGGAGGTCAAGGGTAAAGAAATAGAGAAATGCCTTCTTTGGCTTTCCAAAGGTCACAAGGTCAACTGAAGAATAGGACGATAAGACCAAGGGAACAGCTTGATAACACCCAAATGAGTGTATTTATTCGCACAGCTCCAGCCCAACTATTGCAGCTCTTTTTCCGTCCACTGACAGCTGTTCTAAGTCTTATAACAAGATCCAAAGCAGGGTGTCGAGAAACTCAAATGGTACACTGTACAAAATGGATGAAAGGTGACAAGGCAGAGAGGAACGTGTACAGAAGTTTTGCCTCAAAAATTGTGTGACTTTCAGAAGTTCTTTGTGTCAAACCTTTGAGCTGACACAAAGACAATAGCTTCTGCCTAATGTTTCTGAAGATAGACATGGGTGTTCCCAAGTTAGAATTGCTTTCTAATTAAATAAATGCCATTTGTGGTGTCCTTGTGGCATTGCATGGGACAGGAGGAGATGCCTTTGGTCCTCATTCCCATAGTTTTATCCTGCCATCTTTTCCATATATTCACACATACAAAATCCTCAGTAAAGCACTCTTTATTATGGTGTTGCTATAAGGCAGTATTAATTATTATTCAATGTCTGCAGTGCAACTATTAGACAATGTAGTTTTCAGAAAGGAAATATACTGTCACAAACATAACACCACCTTGCAGAATCAGTTAGGGGAAAAACATGAGGTAAGGTGGAGGAAATCCTTAGTATTACAGAGAAATTATGACAAGCTGTGAAAAATTCCATAGGTTTTTATAGCACTCAAATCTTTTCTTTAGGACCAACTTCTATGAAAATACACTACACTTGGAATTTTCCCTGTCAAAGCCAAACGTATTTTTTTAATTGAATCTTGCTTGGAGAACAGTGAATTTTTTTTCATCTGTAATTTGCTTTTTATGTGAAGGGAGACACTCTGTTTCTCTTCTTTGGGGAATTGTCATATTCCTGTAAAAACAATCAATGTTGGGCCATTTTTCTCCTGCCCCATCAGACTGTGATGTGGGATATAAGTATGTGTATGTTCTTAATATAAATTTTTCATTGCTATATTATACAGTCATATTGGCAAGTGGCTCTCATTTATTTTCTAGAACATTTCGAACCTGATGACAACTCTTTAGTCTTTGTTAACTGTGTCCTGCCTACCTTTTCATGTAATAATTGCTCTCAGGGAATAAGTAAAACAGAAATGGAGTATTGCTTTGTTTAATATTTTTCAAATCAAATACATCATAGCACACATCTGTGAAGATACGTTTCAGCTTTCATCAAATTCTGCCATGGCTTTTTTGAGGATTGATAAACCCTTCACGTGGGTGTGTTTCTGTAGCTAATGTAATAATGTTGAGCAGACTAGGTTAGATTTATGTTCTGACTCAGGTGAAAAAGAAGAAGTCTTGTTGAAGGGAGAAATGATTGAATATCTTCACTCCTCAAATTTTGTTACTTGCAGGACAAATGCTTAGAGAATGGAAAATACATATAGTTGGGGAGTTTTTCTTAGTGAAAAATGTGGAAAAGCCATATTCACTTTTCCCAGATGTGGAGTGCAATTCTCTGTCAAGGAGACCATAGGCCTTAGTCACACATCAGCAGGTGGGAACTGCCTGCTTCCCTTCAGAGGTCTCTTTTCTTGGGTGGTTCTGTGTCTCAAATGATTTCTGCCAGCAACTGTGATCCCTTGTCCTTTCTGCCTATCTTTGTTTCCCATGTGTCATTTTCTTCCATTTTCATTCATTCACCAAAGCCCATGAACACAGCTGTTGCATGTACCCAGGACTGGGAGGTAGGGTAGGCTGTGCTGAGGTGTGCAAGATCATATAGAACATGAAGCAACTAGAATTTTATTAAGAGACCTCACTATGTTTCAAAGTTTCTTGGCAACTGCTTTGCCTTAGTTTGGGTAGCTTGTAAACAATAGAAATTTATTCTCGTTGTTCTGGAGGCTGGAAATCTGAAAGCAGGGTGCCAGCATGGTTGGGTTCGGGTGAGGGCCCTCTTCTGGGCTACAGGCTGCCAACTTCTTGGGCCCTTACTGGCAGAAAAGGGGAAGGGGAGTTCTCTGAGGCCTCTGTGCTAAGGGCACTAACCTCTTCATGAAGATTCCACCCTTGCTCCCTAATTATCTCCCCAAAGCCCCACCTCCAATATCATTACTCTTTGGGCTAGGATTTTAACATAACAATTTTGGGAGGACAAAACATTCAGTCCATTACATTCCACCCCCAGACCCCACAAATTATTGCCCTTCTCATATGAAAAATACATTCATTCCATCCCTATAGCCCACAGAATCTCAACTCCTTTCAGCATCAACTCTAAAGGCTAAAATCCAAAGTGTCATCTAAATATTTAAATCAGATGTGGGTGAGACTGAAAGTACAATTCATCCCGAGGCAAAATGATTCTCCAGGTGTGAACCTGTGAAATCAAATAACTTACTGGCTTCCAAAAACAAAATGGTGGGCTGGGCATAGCATGGACATTCCCATTCCAAAAGGGAGAAGTACAAAAGAAGAAAGGGGTGTTGGTACCAGACAAGTCCAAAAGTTGCAAGACTGAAGAACATTCTTCTTTGGCATGATGCCTTGCTTTCCAGACCCACTGGATGGTAAGGTCACCTCCATAACCTGGTGGGGCACTGCCCACCCTGTGGCTCTGAAAGTGGCCCTGCCACACCCTGGTTCTGTGGCTCATGCTTCCAATAGGAATTTCTTATAGGCTGCTGAGAGTCTTAGGTTATAAGCTCCCACCATATTGCTAGAGCTCCCTGGAGTTCCCAGACTCCCCTAATTCTCTCTCTAGGTGTCTTGACAGGAACAGAGGACATGGTCAAATGAAAATTTAGTAAAGCTCATAGACCAGGTATAGGGGAACAAACCAGTCCCTGGTTTACAAACAAGATAGGTTCTAGGTTTGTTCTTAAGTTGAATTTTGTGTGTATATTGTAATAGGTACATTTACCTATTACCTGTAATGGCTCCTGTTTGTAAGTGTGAGTCATACATCAGTGGGATGTTTGTAATGGGGGGACTTGCTGTAATAGCCTCTGTTTGTAAGTGTAAGTTGTAGGTAAGTCAGATGTCTGTAACCCAGGGACTACCTGTATTTACAGTCAGTTCTATTATAACGCTTGTTTTTAAAATATAAATTTGTTCCAAAACCATTGATCTATTCAAGACAAAACTGAGCATAATATTGTAATTGCTCATGTGTGATTTCATCCATGAGAAAAGTTAGATGAACACAGAAAATGACATCTAGTTGAACCAAGCAGTGTAGGGCCACACAAAATGCACACCCCTCAAACATCCACCATCCGCCCTCAGTTTACCACGCTGCCGTGAGTCAACCCATGCAAAGCTGGCACTATACTTTTCTTCTGAATTTCAGATAATCCCCTCCCACAAGCTGCATCCCTTCCCATGCCCACTTCCACAAGCAAATCCCAGGTCTTTTTCAAGAGACAGTGCCATGTTTTGTCATATTTATACATTTCTTCATCATTTAACGAGTGTAATACTGTCTAGCATTTTTACTGTTCCTATCTGTTTTAGATGCAGTTTGTGTATGTGTACCTCTCACCCTAAGTCCCATGGATTTTTTTTGCATAATTTTATAAAGCATGATGATTTGGGGGAATACTTATGTCATGTTATAGCAGAACTGACTTCATGTTGGCAATGGCAGGGAGCACTACCCCTCTAAGCCTAAAGAACAAGAACAGGGAAGATGTCACAGAAACACGGAAGCAGAGAGGGTCCCTGTGAGAGAAGGATGTCTTGTTCCCACAAATGCAAGGGATGCAAGCCCATGGTGCAGCATGTGGACAGCCTGGGGAGTAAATACCCTGAGCTCACTCTCCAATCTATGGCAGTTATCTCATTTTGGCAGAAGTCAATTGGAAGCCATTGGGCTCAGGAGTCCTTCGTGTCAGATTAAGCACAGAATGGAACAGAGCAAGATGGGAGGGTCTTCTTGCTCAATGGCATTGGGGAAGTTATTTTTTAAGGAATTATTTTTATTTAATTATGTAAATCAACTTTATTCTTCTTTGCCTAGATCGTATCTAGTCTGGGGGTGAGGGATGGTTGAGGTGTGTTTTGAATTCCTGTATGTGACGTTGAATCACGTAACGCCACAAGAGGAGGCAAAAGAGGGCTCAGGAGAAGACAATGTTTTATCCTTACAGGTCCTAGGGACAGGAGGCACAGCAAGCAAGGCCACATGGGAAAGATACCAGGAGGTGGTGCTTAGGCCATGGAAAAGGCAAGGCAGGGCGGGGCAAATAGTTTAGGAGTAGCTAGTTTGGTAATTTGGGGCTGTCCCTAGTTGCTGGGTCCTGCCCCTGCCATGATTACAGCTGAGGAATATTAATTGTCTCCTGAGGTGTATCACCCAGTGGAGGACCAGTGGTGGCTCTTTCAAAGGGCGAAAATGTCTCCATCTTTAATGCTAGAATATCAGAATTCTGCCTCAATTGGTTGGTTACTGTTAGATAACTTATTATTTTCTGTGTTTGGTCAATATAAGGAGAAAATATTTCTAGAACTTCAACTGTGTTGTTAAAGTTATAAAAATAATGTTTTATGGGGCTTTGTGGGTCTGTTGTTGTTTTGACAAGGAATGTCTTATCTTCAGTCATGGTATGGTATAAGAGAGAAATACTAAGGAGATGGAATAATTCACTTGCCTACATGACCCTCCTTTGATAAGGAGGTTAATTTTTTTAATAGTCACATTACAAGACAGCTGGCCATGTTCACCTAACGTTCAAGGGCAGGAGTGGGAGAAAAGGGGCTTGAAACCAGTCTCTGCAGAGGCTGTCAGTTTTTCAGGTGCCTCAGCTTGATCTGAAATTCAGAAGAGACCACCTTCTCAGTCTTAAGGGCAGTTGTATAAAACAATGTGAAAACTGCAAGGAATCAATTTATTATTGATTAGGATTTGTCTTCCCTGCCCAGAAACAGTCTGCAAACAAGAGGAGAGATTTTTCACATGGTCATGTAGAGTTGAGATGTTTATATGAGAAAAAAAACAACAACAACAAGCAAACACAATAAACATTAACCTTCAAGAAATGAGTGAAATATATCTTTAAAAATTTTTTTTTCTTTTTTTTTTTTTTAAGAGGTGCAAGTTTTATTCTTTAGTAAGTAATATTGGTCCTAACATTAGCCTTACTTCACTGGGTTATATGCTAGGGTAAAGAGGAAAGCTTATACTGGTTAACCTGTGACTGGGGAAAATGATTTGAGGATATTGGTGAGTTAACAGGGATAATGGAGGTGAAGACTTAGATCCTGATGGAGGCTCACAGACTTTTAAAAGTTGAAATATAGGGTGGTGCCTGTGGCTGAAAGGAGTAGGGTGCCGGCCCCATATGCTGGAGGTGGCAGGTTCAAACCCAGCCCTGGCCAAAAACTGCAAAAAAAAAACCTTCAAAAAAAGTTGAAATATAACTTATATACTGTGAAATCCAGTCCCTTAAAGTATAGAATTCAGGGTTTTAGCATGTTCACAAGGTTGTACGACTATCACCACTATCTAATTTCACATTTTCTTCACCCCCAAAAGAAACCCAGTACCCTTTAGTAGTCACTGTCCATTCTTCAAACCCCCTGCCCCTGGCAACCATCCATCCACTTACTGTTAAGTGTGTTTGCCTATTCTGAGCATTTCATATAAATTGAATACTACTACCTATGCCCTTTTGTGTCTTTCATTTAACATTCTGTCCAAAGAGTTCATCCATTTTGCACCATACTTCAGAGTTTCGATCTTTTTATTTGTGAATAACATTTTATGTGTGGATATATCACATTTCGTTTATCCACTAATCAACCGATGAACATTTGGTTGTTTCTAGCTATGGGCTATTATGAATAATGCTGCTATGGACAAGTTTTTGTGTGGACATATGTTTTGATTTCTCTTGGGTATATATGTGGGAGTGAAATTTCTGGACCACACGGCAACTCTATGTTTAACTTTTTGATAAACTGCCAACTATTTTCCAAGTTGAGTGCAAATCTTTCCATCTACATCAACACTGTAAGAGAGTTCCAGTTTCTCCATATACTTGCCAACACTTGATTATTGTAATTTTAGTGGGTGTAAAATCGTATTTTGTTGGATTTTCACTTGCACTTCCATGATGGCTAATAATGTTAAGCAAAGTTTTGTGTACTTGTTAGCCATTTGTATATCTTCTTAGGAAAGATGTCTATTCAGATCCCTCACTCATTTTTTTAATTGGGTTATTTTATTGATGGAATATTGACTGTCATTTTGCTGCTGCATTGTAAGAGTTTTTTTTTTTTTTTTTTAATGTATTCTAGATAGGCTGAGTGCTGTGGCTCACGCCTATAATCCCAGCACTCTGGGACGCTGAGGCAGGTGGATAACCTGAGCCCACAAGTTTGAGACCAGCCTGACCCAGAGTAAGACCCCACCTCTAAAAGTAACCAGGCATTGTAATGGATGCCTGTAGCCCCAACTGCTTGGAAGACTGACTCAAGAGAATCGCTTGAGCCCAAGAGTTAAAGGTTGCTGTGAGCTATGATGCCATAGCACTCTACTGTGGGTGACAAAGTGAGACTCTGTCTCAAACAATATATATACATACATATTAATATATATGTATATGTATACATATACTCTATATACAAATCCCTTATCAGATGTACAATTTGCAAACATTTCCTATCATTCTGTGGGTTATGTTTTTTCACTTTCTTGATGTTAGCCTTTGAAGCGCAAACATTTTTAAATTTGATGAAATCCCATTTGTTTGTTTTTCTTTTGTCGCTTGTACTTTGCCTAACCTAAGACCTTGCAGATTCTCCTGCATTGTATTCTACTAGTTTACAGTTTCATCTCTTCTATTTAAGTCTGTGATCCATGTTGACTTAGTTTTTGTGTATGGTTTGAGAAAGGGGGTCCTCCTTTATTCTGTTGCATGTG
Organism: Loris lydekkerianus; assembly: GCA_963574355.1. NCBI lineage: Eukaryota > Metazoa > Chordata > Mammalia > Primates > Lorisidae > Loris > Loris lydekkerianus. The sequence goes on along the minus strand of CAUYPK010052079.1, from coordinate 25,066 downwards.
AATATCAAGATATTAAGTTGACCCAGCACCATTTGTTGAAAAGATTTTTTTTTTCCTATTGAGTTTTTGGGCACCTTTGTTGAAAATCAATTGATTATATATATAAGTTTCTGGAATTTCAATTAAATTTCAGGTTGTGGAGTGTGGGAGTCACATGCTCAAATGATAGTCAAGGGCATTCAAGCAGATGACATGAATTATTGAAGTAGGCAGGTACACCTGGGAGCACTGACTTCACCCAGTGGTTGCCAGATGGGAATATGGGATAAGGTTGGTCATATCTTTTGATTTCTCAGGAGAAGCCAGAAATTTAATTTTTTGGCAAAGTACCTTATTTTTTATGTATCAACTAATTAAATAAAAAAAAATACTAATTAGCCTACAAAAACACACCTTTAGGCTTAAAAAAAAAAATTTCAGATGTACCTCAACTTCTACATTATATTAATAAGGTTGCCAAGCCTCAGAGTTTAGGTGACTGATTGTAGGTTTCATAGTTAGTTTGTACCTCCCAGTTTAATAGGAGTAATATGCTAACCTGCTAATAATTCACTATTTTCTTATTAGCATGATTAGATAAAGAGTTTTTATTTAATATTAAAATACCTCTGAGGTTTTTGGAGTTATGTCAGTAACAGTTCTCCATTGTCATTGTTAAAAAGGAGATACTAAGCCTTTTTCAAAGGTATAATAGAAAGGCTATTTCTGATAATTGGGGGAAAAAAGTGCATGAAGCATAAAAGCAGTTCTCCCTCAGAGAAAACACACACACACAACAAGCACACAGCTCTCCATCCATCAATGAGAAAAGCTTGCTTCTTGGAGTCTTCCTTCAATTGGCATAATTGCAAATAAATCTCCCCTGGAAACTTTAAAACTTAACTATTCTCTATTTTTCTCTGTCATGTCTATGTTCAAAGCTTTTGTCAAGAGCAGACATTTCCTTTCCTGAGATCCTGTCAATGTCATTCTTTTCTCATTCCAATAACCACTCCTAGAGGGAAGTTCCCGACTTGTGTGGCAGAATCTATTCAAGAGCTATTAGTGTCCAGCAATGTGAGAACTCCCATTTCTCAACTCTTTCACATTTGATTCTGTTCAGCAAATGTGTGATGAAGACAGATATGGTAGGTAATAGTCATGGGACTACTCAAATGCATAAGAACCATGACAATCCAGTTGACAAACATAGTAATCAGAAAGAAAGAAATTATGATGAAAGAAAACCAATGATAGACTATAGCAGAATTGAGCAGGGACTTCTAGTCAGGGTAGTTAAGCAAGACTTCCCATTGTGTGGACATTTGTACACCTGGCACCCACCAAGACAAAGACAAGTAAACGTGCGGAGATTTAGAGCTAATGGGCTGCATCTACATGAGGTTTTATCAAGCCAAAGAACTAATGAAGATATTTGGCCATCCTGGGTCCTTTACCTGCTTGGCATCAGCCAACTACATATATGATGTTTAGATAAAGAAACTGAATAATTGATGAAAGTTTACTTTCATTCAGTTCAGAAAACCAATAACATATAGATTGCCAAACCTTGAGATTTTATTGCCCTCCTAATTTATTTTGAAGTAGTAGAAGAGAATTTGGAAGTAATCAAGTAGTTGTCTGGGGAAAATAAAGTTGTTTAAGATTACCAAATCTTTCTCCTTGGTTTCAGGGAGAGGCACCTTGGGTATTTACAAAATATGTTTATAGCAAATTACATTTACTGTGTGATGAGATTCTTGTTATTTTTTTCTTTGCCAGAAGACCTCACTGTTCTTGAATTTTTGAGATAAGATGGTATGTAGTCTGAGAAGCAGATGCCAAGATGAGATTAAGTGAGCAAGGATTTAATTAGAGGAATCATCTGTGCAAGAGAATGGGGTGGGAGCTGGTAAAGATGGGAAAGCCATCAGAGGATGAAACAAGTGTGCTCCGCATGAAAGGAGTGGGAAGGACACATCGGGCAAAAGCCTCTTAGACTGCTATGCCTCTAAGGCAGCTGTTCTCACCCTGTGGGTCACGATCCACAGGAACTGTATGTACTGGCAGTGGCATTGGGAAGGTTGAGAACCACTCCTCTAGGGGAAGTTTGGCAAAGCCAGTGAGGAATCCTTAAGACCAGGTTGGCCGTAAGAAGAGTCCCCTGTCTCCCAGGAGTGGGGTTGCTTTAGTATCTCTACCATGCCTAGCCATTGTATTGGAGCAGCTTGTGGGAAGAAGGTGCAGGTGTGGTGGTAAATTTCAGAATATAACTGTTGACTGTTGGTTAATTGTAGCTGGAAGTCTTTGAGGTACCGTTTCATGGCAGACAAAAATGGTAATTTTGTCAGAATATACATTTAGATTAGCTGTAATAAGAGACTCCAAAACACAGAGGCTTAAACAAAATAGAATTTTACTTATGCCTCACATTGGAAGATCAGGCTAAATATTGGAGGTCCAGGCTCCTTCTGTCTTATTGCTCTGCTAACCAAGGATTGTTACCGAAACCAAGGTGTCAACAGGACTGTGCTCTTTTTGGAAGCTCTGGGGGAAAATCCCCTTTCCACCTCTTTCAGCTTTTGGTGGCTGCTGGTATTTCTCAACTGTGATGGCATCACTCCAGTCCCTGCCTCAGTGGTCATATTGCCTCCTCTTCTCCTGTAGATAATCTCCTTTTGCCTCTTTCATATAAGGACATTTGTGATTGTAGTTAGGGCTTTCCTAGACAATCCAGAAAAATCTCATCTCAAAATCCTGAACCTAATGATAACTGTAAAGAACCTGTTACCATAAATGATAACATTCTTAGTATATAGGGATTAAGACTAAGATATCTTGGGAGTTCATAATTCAGCCTACCACATTAGGTCATGACCATATGTCACTATATGAAAGCACGGAAATGATACTGGGCAGATGTGCCCTCTAGAATTAGGGTTCTATTACTTAAGATAGAAGAGGAGAATGAATATTGGCTTTCAGTTTTTTTTTCTCAGACGCTTCTTAAAGGTATTTTAGGTTGACTCTTAAGTAAAAATCTTCTCATCATCAACTCCAAATTGTGTAATTGGTTGAGTACTTTGAGCTCCAAGAGAGGTTGGAGTGGAAGTTTTTTGCTTTTTCTGGTAATGTTACTCTGACTTTCCTTTGGGCAAGTAATTCTTCCCAAATTGCAGCCCATGTAATATGTGGTGCAGGTAGCCTATAGCTGGCCAATTTATATTTTCCATTAGTTTAAGTTTGAGTCTAAGATCAGAAAGGATTCCCCAAAGACCATGGATTTTTTTTTTATGGAAACTATTGGGAAAGGGTAGTTATATCAATAGACATAAACTGGAAGTGCTGATAACTCTCATTCTGTGGGATGTAAAAAGCCCATCTGAGAGTGGCAGAAGAAAAAAAAAAAAGCTGAGAGATGGGGGAGGGAATATGTTCTTGGTGGCATCATTTAAGTGCCTAGCTCCAGCCATCGCTGAACCAAATATACCCTCGGACTGTTTATGTGAACCAGCAAGTGTCTCTACTCTACCCCTGCTATTACCTATTCTTTTGCCTATTGGATTGGATTCTGACACTTGTGACCAAGAGGACCATCTACCAAAAAGCTGAGCCATTTGCTAAAGGAAATACATCAAGTTATAAGCAAAGCCAAGGTTAGAATCCACATCTTCCTTTTAAGCTACTCTATGAAGCTGACTTTCTTTCATTTCACATAATGGCTGTTGACCAATTTCTTTTGATTCTCCTCTAAAGTGGAAGTTACTTAGTTACTTCAGTCATTCTTGATTTTTGAAGATGGCTTGAGTTTTTATATGATTTCCTCTCATCTAGCCTACACATTTCAACAGCTTATCAAAGAAAGATGATCAATGAACAGAAGTTGTAACTAACAATGTTGAGTACCCTAGTTTTGTCTGCATATCAGAGAAGGCAAAGAGAGTAATTTAAAAAAAGCTAACAAGAAGTAAGGAAGGAAGAGATTGATGAACTTTTCTCTTGCTGTATCTGGCAGATTTATAATGCAATAAGAAATGTGTTCTGCAATCATTTAGCCCATGTGGTCAATATTAGACTTTTTAGTCAAAACTGCTCATGTCTTCAAGAGGTTCTGAAGTTTTTTATTTATGTGAAAGATGCTTGCTAAAATGTTGAACTCAACATTCCCCCTGAAGTTCTTTCAAAACTTTTATTATGAATAGTTCAGTTTTAAGAAATTCCAGATGACTTGTGCAAACCGAGATGAAAGATAGAGCACAGAAGCAGCTGTGCACAAGAATTATGCAGAAGTATGCAAATTCTACCCCCGGTGGTGATGGAAATATTAACCTTATGTTTCAGTAATAATAACTACATTGATCTAATAGTGAGCCAAGAGGGGCAGAGGGCATTTGGAGTTAAGAATTAAAAAGTAAAGAAGGCTTTTTGTCCCCTTGCGTGACATCGGGTTATTTGTCTGAATACCTTATTGTTTAGTGCGGTTCACCATAGAAACAAATATTAACAATGACACATTCATGGCATAGGTACCTGTCATTAAATGTAAACCTGTTTTATAGAATTTGAGCCTAAAATCTTCCATAAAACAGAATACTGATTTATCTTTGTAGAAACTGAATTCTTGAACTTAATAAACCTTTTGACAGTGTTAGAATTCAGTAGCAAGTATGGGTCAATCTTTTTTATGTTGGGAAGGGGAAGAAAAATGGTTTAGGAGCTCGAGAAAATGGTAAAGAGAAGTTTCAGAGCTGGGAAAGTGCTATAAAGTTCTGGAAATAATAATTAGCTGTCACTAATTGAGTACTTACTATGTACCAGGCTAAATAAAGCATTTCATTGTTATGATGTCATTAAAGCTTCAGGATAGCCTTATGGGTTAGGGGAAATAGTCTTCTGTATGAATTTCAAAGATGGAAAGAAAGGAAGCAGGCTCTATCCAGATATATCAGAGCTCTTAAACACTCTGAAATATTTTAGGTACCCTCAGATCTCATCCTGTAACGCCATGCCACAATCCAGGATATTGTGTTTTCCTCTCGTGTAACCAAAGTTGACAGGGAGACTTCAGAGTAGCCAGTTCTTTTCAAATCATTCTTTCTTTTATTTTTTTATTTCTTTTAGGTGTTCAAGTCAATCTTCATTTTGCAAGCAATAAATAAATATATTATTTTATGAAACTGAAATAAAAATAAAGTAAAACATTACAGGTGGGTCTTCAGTTGGCTTTGCCTATCACCACTGCCTTGTTCCATGATGACTAACCTTTACAGTTCACCTTGGCCTGGGGGCTCTCCAGGAGGACGCCTGTCTTTCTAAGACACTCTTAGCCCACTGTTCTACTGTGTTTGACTTATTCCTTTCCCCTTGTGATCTAATTTAAATTCTAGTTCCTGCCATCATGCTGACTTCCAGCCAGTAGGGAATGAGAAAAAGGGAAGGTGAGGGCCAGCTCATATCCTTTTAAAGATATGAACTAAAAAGTGCACGTGACTGCTGTTCACGTCTCTACTTCCCAAAGCAAAATCACTTGGCTACATCCCTTTTGTATTAGTGTAGAGTTATGGCAGCTGGTGCTACTAGTTTCCCAATATCTTCTTTTCTCTTTTTAACATTGGATTTCGTACATCCATTTTCCTGAAAAGTTGTGAGGCCTGTCCTGGTCTGACAAATAGGGCTCAAAGCTGACTAGGAAAACTGTGTGGCCAACCACCCTGGAGATTTTGTCACACATTACTACTTACACATTAGACCTAGTTCTGAAATAATCACCTTGGTGGACCTGGTCTCTGTGTATTCTCACCATACAGCCACCTTAGCTGCAAGAGAGGCTGAAAACTATTATCCTTAGTTAGAAAATCATATGTTCATTTAAAATTTTGAGTTTTTTGTTTTATGAAGAGTAGGAGATCCAGATTGAAGGACATGTCAAAATTTCTATTATATTTAATCAAAACATACATGATGCAACTTATACTCAGAGGTCACCATAGATGTATATATTCAAAAAAGGAAATGATAGACAAGTAATGATTCCAGAACTTGTCTTCATTTAGAAAAAGAACAGCATATAGCCAAAGAAAGTAGGAAGAAGAAACTAATAAAGATAAGAGCAAATGTTAACAAAACAGTAAACAATTAAAGTGTAACAAAAACAAGGGCCAGTTCTTTCAAAAGATGAATTAAGTGGACAAGTAGGACCAGAGTCTAGCAAGATCATGAAACAAAAAGAGAAGTCCCAGGATTATAAAAAAACAAAAAAACAAAAAACAAAAAAAAACAAAACAAAAACAAAAACAAACAAACAAACAAACAAAAAAAAAAAACAGTGATGTAATTAAACAAAGATAGTGATTTAAAATATTGGAAAAGTAATTATGTATAATTTGATGCTAACAAGTCTGAATATTTTCATAAAATTGACCTTTTCTTTTCTAGAAAAAAATGTTACCAAAATGACATGAGCAAAGGAAAAGGACTTAGGAAGCTGTCAAAGACCTGACTTGGGAGCCAAACATCTACCCATCCTCACCCCATCCTACCTCCGCCTCCTACCCCTCTTCCCCCCCAAAAAAAAATCATGGTCTGGATCATTTTTAAGTTGAATTTTACCACACGACCCACAGAACAGATCGTTTGGATTGTTTAAAACTCCACAGAAGGGAAACCTCTCTAATTCCTATTTTGAGAAAACTATATTCTAGGTTCCTGTACTGGACACTGTGGCAAACTGCCTAGATCCCCCTGCAAGAACAAGGTAAGCATTCCCCCAGCTGTTGGCCACTTACAGCCACGTCTCTTTCCAGGAAGGCCTCTGCCTGCCTTGCCCAAGACTACATTCTTTTCCAGGGAGAGCCCACGTCCAATGATCAGTAGATACAATAGACTCCTTGAATCAGTGTGAGACAACTCTGAAAGCCCATCCTGGATTCTATCACTGAGAACTTTGCTATGCCTCCCTACATGGCAGTTTTACTCTGCCCCTGCGTATGTCGCCGAGGGAGACCGATCCTGAGAGCTCTCTTCTCAATACATTTCCCCCATATAAATCTCTGTCCCAGAGTTTGCTTCCCAGGAAACATAAGTAAAGATAATAACAAGACTGGATGAGGATGATAGGAAAAAGGCAAATTATAGGCCTGGTTTAAAAAATACATTGTGATGAAGTTGGTTTATCTCAGGACTCTAGACAATGTAACATTTGAAATCTGGGAATGTATTTCAATTGCAAAAGAAAATTAAAGAGAAAGACTATATGACAGTTCCACTAGCAGAAAATGAATTCCTACAACTTAACTCCAATCCCAAATAGGATCCTAGAACTGAAAAAGGACATTGGCAAAAACCAAGGAAGTCCTGTTGTATGGGTCACAGTCAACAGTGTGTAAATATCAATTCATTAGTTGTAGGACATGTTTCATACCAGTATAATATGGTAACAATAGGGGAAGCTGGTAATAATATGAGAATTTTCTGCTCAATCATCTCAACTTTCAAATATAAAGCTGTCCTAACAACAAAATACAGTAGAACCTCCATAGTTGACTACTTTTCCACAGGTCTCCCTAAGTTCACTTGATTTTCATGGACTAAACATGGTCTATATGTAAATATCAGTACAGCAGGCCTAGTTCCTTATGTTGACCAGTACCTTAGGTGGTCAACTTATAGAGGTTCTACTGTGTATTAAAAAAAACAGACTGGAGGGCAGCACACCAGTATTAATGATGTTTTCTGGTTTATTATGAAGATAGAATAAGATAATGCTTATAAAGTGTTTGGCACAGAACCTGGCATATAGTGAATGTTCCATAAACCTATTAATATTACCTGTTAGAACTGATTTCAATATCCTCTTTATATTTTCCTATATTAAAAATCTTACCATAAGCAAATTTTATATCAGAAGTTTCTTTTCCAGAGAAAGAACATTCTCCTAGGACACTACTTGATACGTTCTAAACTGATAGGGAGGACACTATCTGATGGTTCTAAACTCAAATGCAACAGCTTGTCAACATCTCATTTTGCCCCTGAACCCCAGCCAATGTTTTGGCAAGTGCTAATGGAAGAGTTTCTTTTTGTCTAAAGCGGTCCCAGAAGGTCTAGTCTGTCTCGAAGTAATTCTCTATCTGAAGGATTTCTAAGTAATTCATTTTTCCTGGGGGTAAGTATGGAGGTTCATTTTGCTCCTAACTCCAGCACCAAGAAGAAGGGAAGCCCCCTCCTCTTATAAGAGTAGACCAAGGTGACCTGGAGACAAGGCTACTTGCCACCATCTTCATGATGTCAAGCACGAAGTCCTCAGAGGATCAGGGTTAAAGGGATGTTGGAGGTTTCAGAAAAGAAGAATGCCTGGAATGGTAAGGCTGAATGTTAGCTAGGAAATGATAAAGTGAAAAATCAAGGGCTATCTAGCAAGCCCTAAGGGTACGTTTGAGGCTGAATGAGAAAAAGGAACAAACTTTCTAACATGTAGGTCAGGCTGCAGCATGCTGGGTCCTCGAAGACAGGAGGGTGAGAGACGTGCATGGCTCAAGCTTAGGAAACAATATGGCAATTACTGCCAATTGTGAGGAGAAGGCATGAGGAATCATTTATTAAATATCAGGGTATGTTTTCCAACTTTTCAAAAGCAGGATTATTTACTGATTTCTAGTGGACAATGCCATATTTCAATTAGAACAGAAAGCAAGAAAAGCTTCCACCCAAGGCAGAAATCCATTTTATGATGCTGTATTTTAGGACCCATTGTGGCCTCACAATACTGACAGCCGCAAAAGAGTACAACACAGGACCATCTCCCATCACCTTGGAAGGACTAATGAGAATGAGAATTAGTCCCAGGTAATCTTTTAAAAAAGCAACAGAAGCTACATGTTCTCTTGCCCATTAAGGGAGCCCTTTCTCTGACTTCCACTTTCTCTTCTATTGTGTCCTCTGTCTGCTGTTAAACTAAAACTCCTTTCACTGCTTAAAAGTTTGAGTATGAGTTCTCAGATATCTACACTTTCCTGTTATTTTTTAAATTTTTAATAAAGGCATAGAATGGTGTTATAGAGCTCACTTGTACTAGAAAAAAGTAAATATTCTTACTGAAAGAAAAATTTTGGGGAAACATCATAGTTAGTGGTTAAACATTAGACGCATTCCTTTTAAAATCAGAAAAAAATATAACTCCTGTTCTTGGATGCTATTTGGATTTAATGTTAATTGGATATTGTGCCCAACTAAATAAGATGAGAATGTTTAAAAGTTAGATGGAAGATATAAAATTATTTGCCTGTGATTGTCAACTTTGTAAATCCAAGAGAATCTGCAAACTTTTTATAGAGTTCAGTAAGTTTTGAGGATTCAAGATCAATATACGAAAGCAATACCATTTCTGCTTTGACAAGTTAAAACACTCAACAGTAATATTCTACATAATAACTTCCCATCCCTAGCAGCAAACCAAACAAAAAAATGCAAGACCTTTAAGGAGAAAATAATTATAAAATTATTGAAAGTTATAAAAAATCCTAAGTAAATGAGAAATCATATTCTTAAATGATGAGACTCAGTATCATATCAATCCTCTTTAAATTGGTCTATAAATTCAAAGTAAAATAAATTCAAACCTAAAAGGGATTACTAAGTTCCTGTACTTAATAAGGCCATACCAATTATACCTTACCTCTTCTTAAAATCAGAATATATTTATCATAGGCTGCGTTTATTTGTGAAGGTGAACAAATAGATTGTTACTAAAGTAGTCTATTGCCACTGTTATTGTTTCTAAATAACACGTAAACATTTAGAAAAGATTGTTTCTCAGATCCCCAAATTCACTGATGTTGAGAAAAATGACTCCAAAGAGAAGAAAAATAATAGTTAAAAAAAAATATGACTCTCATTTTTTTAGGAGGATTTGGGGTCTACTGAATAATTAAGTTATAAAAAATATATAGAAATAATAGCATTTAGAAAGCAAGGTCTGTGTGCCAGGCAGTGCTCTAAAAGCCCGATGTAGATTCTCTCATGTAGACCTCAAAATAATGTGACATTATTAGTCTCAATTTATTGGTGAAAACTGAAACTTGGTCTTAGCACTCTGGAAGGCCAAGGTGGGTGGATTGCTCAGGAATTCTCCATCAGCCTGAGTAAGAGTAAGACCCTGTTTCTACAAAAGTTAGAAAACCTAGTTGGGATTCAAGGTGGGTGCCTGCCTGTAGTTCTGGCTACTCAGGAGGCTGCGACAAGAGAATTGCTTAAGCCCAGGATTTTGAGGTTGCTGTGATCTATGATGCCACGGGTGCCACGGCACTCTACGCAGGGTACCAGCGTGAGACTCTGTCTCCAAAAAAAACAAAACAAAGGTGAGACTTGGAACAATTAGAGAACTAGCAAAGTCACCTAGCACAAAACCAACAAAAGAAGCAAAAAACCTAAAAAACAAACTTGGTCCCTTATAAAAAATATTATATGAAGTCAGACAGCCTCTTAAGCATAACTCTTCCTGTATTGCTTATGTTAGAATACAAGGTAAGTTGAGAATCAAGAGACTTATATACTGGTCCAAGTTGCTAACTATATTCAGAGTTAGTTCTAAGTCAGGCTGCTTATGATCAAGATAAAAAAATGTACTAAGCAGGTGGCACCTGTGCCTCAAAGGAGTAGGGTGCTGGCCCCATATGCCGGAGGTGGTGGGTTCAAACCCAGCCCTGGCCAAAAACTGCAAAAAAAAAAAAAAAAAAATGTATTAAGTGCCTAATCTGTGCAGGTTACTAACAGGTACAGGAAGAACACAGGGTTCCTATCCTTTAGGAATCTGCAGTCTTTTATGGACGGAAGGAGACTGTAGTACTGACTGTTATAGGTTCTGGGGGGGAAAAAGTCCAAGTCTAAAAGTCTTAGTTTTGGTTTCCTTTATGCACAAAATCAAATGTGAGTATCTTACTCTGAATGGTTAATACTTCTTTCTCATGGCAGTGACAGTGCTGAAAATTCCCGAGACACTTCCTATTGAATATATTAAGTGTTTGAGACAAATGCATTAGAAATTCTGCTCAAGGTACATAATTATCACACAGGAATTATTTATGAAGCATGGATGTCAGCAGATATATTTTTGAGTTGGAATTTAGTATAAAAATCTTCAGGTTAAAACAAAGTGTTGTATTATTTAGTGCCTTCCATTTTTAGAGGAGGTTGAGAAATGTACTGATTTAGACTTTTGACAGTGTGGATGTTTTTTAAAATGACTGTGACAATGAATTTTATTCTAGAATTATCCTCTGATATGCAAAAAAAAAAAAAAAGAAACCACACACATTTGGGTTACTTACATATCTGTAGGCACAGAAAATTATAGGATTTCTTCGCCCTAGTTCAGTCCATCCCAGTCATAGTACACATCATGCATTGGGGGAGGGGGGGGCGGAATTTTCTCTTCAAGTACCTATTATGAGGTTAGCTGATCCTCCAGGCCAAAACTATTTTATGAGCTTCCTCAGAACAGCATGTTATTTGCTGGGTTAGTCACAGGCGGCTGTTTGCTTAAGTCCTCAGGTCAGGAAGTGGCACTTTTCTGACCAAGCTCAAGATCACATTCATGTATTATAGATACAATATTCCAGATCAGTGGTTCTCACCCAGGGGTGATTTCCCCCCCTCCAGTGGACACTGGTTGTTGCAATGGGGTGGACTGTGGAGGGTGCTAGTGGTGTCTAGTAGGGAGAGGCCAGTGGTGCTGCTGAGCACGCATCCTGCAATGCACAGCGTGGACCCACAGCAAAGAATGAGCTGGCCCAGAACGTCTGTAATGCTGAGGTCAAAAAACCCTGCTCTAAAAGGAAAGTATGGCCTACTCAGTTTAAAGTTTTCTTCTTTGTTAGAATATACATAGAATGCCTAAGATTACTTAATGCATTTGAATGTAAGGTTCAAGTTATATTGCCCCATCCACAGAAAACTTGTGACAAGTTAGATATGTGGGGAGGCCTCTCCTAACCTACCTCACCTGTCCATGATCTTTGCTCATGACATGGAGGCCAAACACAGAACAAGCCCTTCATCTGTCAGAGAGAAAGATTCCCCTGGACCCTCACTCATCTCCTTCCCCTCTGTGCTGTCTATTAAACACAGCTTTGTCTCTTAACTTTTGTGATAATGAAAACATGCTCTGTGTATGCTTTCCAATATAGTAGCCATTAGGTACATGCATTATGTATATGAAATGTGGCTAGTGTGTCTATGACACTGATGTTTACATTTTATTTCATTGTAATCAATTTTAGTGTAAATGCAAATGGCCACGTGTGGCTACTTGCTGTCATATTGGGCACTGCAGATTGCACATCTTCATACCCACCGCTTCAGAGGTCAGACATCTTCCAGGGGCTGATGTCAGGCATACATTGTCATCATTGTCAGATCCCTCTCATTCTGCTTCTGAATCTTTGGAGAGGGATATTTGGCTCCTGTGACAAAAAGTAGAGAGAGTTTTCCATGTGACTTGGCTTCCAAAGAAATATCAGCAAAAATATCAGATATTTTGAATTCCAAAATATCTTAGGACTTATAACTTCATCTGATATCTAGGCTTGTCTTCTGTAGGTCATTTTGCTAAAAGAGTTGCTCTCTCTGCCCTGAGGCTTCAGTGAACCTATGAGTTCTCTTCTATTACAGCAATGAAACCTGTTTCTTAAACAAAAGGCTAGACCTACCAAGGACAAGACATTGTCATTCCAACAGAATTAATGAGGGAGTTATATTTTTCCTTCCCCCTCCTCCACCAAACTTCTTTTCAAGTTCTTCTTCTACTTCCCCTTTCTTGCCTCCCTCTCATCTCCTGCCTTCCACTTTCACCTTGTCTCTTTCTTTCTCTTGTTATTTCTTTGATTACAAACCCTCTATCACCCATCCCTTGATTATTCCTTCTGCCCTAAGAAAAACCTTCATTAAATATTCTTTGCGATTCCATGTATATGCCTAGCTGGGTAACAGAAAAAGTGATTTAGAACAGCGTCATCTCCCTGTACAGGATAAGACACATTTATGGTTGTCTGGGGTTGTTGGTTTGGGTCCTCTGAGAAGCAGACACTATGACCGGATTAAATGTGGAGAAAATGCCTGTGAAGCAAAATGGGGAGGACCAGGAGGAAGAGGTCTGACTCTGTGGGAAAAGAGGGAAGAAGCCAGGTGGAACAGGAAGAGGGAAGGCTGAAGGGAAACCTGCCAGCCAAACTCGGCTATTAGAAAGCAATCCCTTCTCCTTGGAAATGTCTGCCTGAATATACACACTGTCTGAATCATTGCCTGGGACCCAGGGGGAAGAAGGGCCTCAGTGCCAGTGTGCTGGTATATATCCCAGAAGCTGTCTATGACCAAAGACGTCTGTCCTCCATGAAGCAGCAGGTGTAAGAGGGACATGGCCAGGACATGTGGGTTATACTTGTCTGTCCCAGGCTTGGTGGAAACTTATAAGGTCCCTTATGCCATGAACTTTATCCAAGTTGTGTTCCATAACTGACCTGGTAAAATACTTGTTCATGGAAAACTTTTAAAATATGGGGTCTGACCATTAAGTTCACAAACTCATCCTAGAAAAAAGTGCTGCATACTTATTTGCTAAATATCACTATAGTCACCTTCAAAGTACTCCCCTTGGGCAGTGATGTACCAAAGCCAGTGCCTAGTCACCCTTCAAAGCAATTTTGGAACTCTTTTTCTGAAATGGCCACAAACTTGTCAATGTATGTCCTGAATGTCATCAAAATGTCTTCCATTCAATATTTCCTTTGTCATTGGATAAAGAAAAAAGTCATTGGGGGACAGATGGAGTGAACAGGGAGTGTGTTCCAATACAGTCATTTGTTTGCTGGCTAAAGTCTCCCTTACAGACAGTGCTGTGTGAGCTGGTGCACTCTTGTCATGCAAGACCTATGAGGTGTTGGCCAAGGTTTTCAGTAAAGATTTTCCTGTTTCTCTATCAATGTTTACTTGGTCTGCTCTGTTTCTTAGTCAGCTGACAATTCTGATGCACAATTTGACAGATTTTTGCAATGTTTCCGTCAGTTCTGCTGGTTACTGGCCACCCTGACCTCTTGTCATCAGTGACACTTTCTGCCCTCTCAGAAAAATGTTTATTCCATTTATGGATTGCTGTTTTTTTTCATGGCATTATCCGCTTAAACTTGGACTAACATGTCCCTGATTTTGTTTCCTCTCTTGCCAAGTTTAATGAGAAATTTACAAATGTTTGTATATTGCTCTAATTCAAGTTCCAACATTATCTTGATGGTACACAAAATCATGCAACAATAGTAATGGACACTACTCAGCAAGACACTACCACATGTCCACACGATCACAATCGGGAAACACCAACGCATCACGACTATGAACACCGAACTGAGTTATCTGTATGGTGCTGCCGACATAAGCATGTGGTGGCAGTTCATAAACTTAATCATGAGATCTCATACTTTTGGCCGTTCTTCTTCCCACAATGTACATTATGAAGTGCTTTCAGTTTCCCCCAATCTCCAGGCTCTTTCTCATGTATTCCTAAACACGTGCATTCCTTCTGCCTGAGTGAGTCTTCTGTAACCACTTCCCCAGACCAGATTTTTCCAAGTTCCACTCTCTCCATAGGAGAGTATTATTCATTTCTAGATCAAGATAGATGCCTTCACATTTCTCTGGAATTCTTCTAGCCTAGCAATAATCCTATGATATTTTTAATAATTTTAGATATTGTCTGTTTGTCTACAAAATGTATTACCCATGAAGGCATAACTGTATTTCTCTCCTTTACCATGTATGCCAAGAGCTAGACATAGGGCTGATTAATAATTCTTGAATAAATGAATACTTTGTGCAAGACACACTAAAGAAAAAAAGATGAATAGGCAATCTTCATCCTTAAATTTCTTACAACCTAGGATGATTTTTCAGCAGAATATGGTATAAAGCTATCAGAATTAATGAAATATCTGAATTAAGGGATTTTCAGAAGGCTTGAAGATTCACTTTGTCAAGGACTGAATAGCTGGTAGAATTCAGGTAAAATTCTAACAAGCCCACTTTTATAACAGGTAAGACTAATGCATGTAAATGAATGCTCCTAGGAGGAGAGTTTTAGACAGCATCGAGGAAGCTGAGTTTAGTTTATACCCTTCTAATTTGGAATTTGAGGTTGTTTCACCAGAATGGGTGAAGTTTATCTTTGAATTCTCCGTGAATTCACCAAGGAAGCACATACATCTGATGGTGGAATAGCAGTCTATAGCTTGTAGAATTTCTACCTGACTAGCAGCCTCTTTGTATCCTCATCTCCTGCAGACTAGTCTTCTTTTTACACATGACAACCCATCCCACGTGGTTCCATAGGAATGGCTGTACCTTTACCACTATAGGGATTGGCAGGTATTGGTAGATTGATTGATTATTTATTTATTTAATATTTACTGGGGACTCACTACAGTCCAGGCACTGTTCTGACCACTTGATGCATGCTAATTCGTTTAATTCTTACCACTGATACCATGGTATAGGTACCTTTATTATTCTCATTTTACCAGAGGCCCAGAGAAGTTAAAGATTTTGCCTTTGTTAGAGTGGTGGTAAGCAAGAGAAGCAGGATTACAACTTGGTAGTCCAGCCTGATGGAACCACTGTGTCATAACAATTCACATTTTCCAGGCCATCATGTCACAACACCTCTGTGCCTTGGTCACAGTGATCAGTTCAGGATGAAGGAATGACCCAAGTCAGCCTAGTTAGACCCTTCTGAGAACTTTGCTGGTGCCAATGGGACAAACAGGATCTTTTGTTGTGGGGACAGTATCAGTCTGAGCTTCCCAGGTTCATCACCAAAGGAGAGAGCTCACCTCAGCAAGAGCCGAGCCAAATGAGGAGGACAGAGCTGACAGTGGTGACTGATGCCTGGTGATGGCATTTAGGAATATTTTAAAGTATGTTAATATACTATTATGAATACTTGCAAAGATATATTGAAGTAGGGAGTTAAATGTAATGAACTTCTGCTCTGACTCATGCCCACTATTCAGGTTCCACACTTAACAACATTATCCCAACATACCCTTCCTTCTCCCCAAAGTTTCTTTCCTACTTTTTCTTGCGAGAATATTTTAAAGCAAATATCAAACATTATTTCATTTTCCTCATAAATACAATAGATTATTATGCTCAACAGGTAAGGAATTAAAAAAAAAACAAAAAACTACAATGCTATGAACACATATAGCCAAACCAGTAATACTTGCCTTATCGTCTTGACCACTGAATTTGGCCCTGCCACAAGCCAAGAAAAATCCTCTTTATCCTTTTAAGACAGTTTAAGATGAAGTTTCTGTTATAACCAAGTAGTATGCTGAATAAAATACAGCAGAAGTTTGCATTATGTAGGAGTAGACACTTTTTTTTTTTTCAGAATGACTTTGACAGTAGATATTAACATGTAAGTAATGACTGTACTAAGAATCATTACATAAATAAATAACACTTTACAGCTTTATAAATATCCATAGTTCACAAGACCCTTTTGCATATAGTCTGTGCACAATATTTATAGAAGACGGGCTGTGTATAGACTGGGCAAAGATCGCCAGCTTCAGCTTAAGATACAGCTTCAAGAAGAGAAGTCTCCAAAGTCAGTGATCACCTTCCTCCTAACAGGCCCACTGGCTCCTACTGATCTTTTCTTATGAGGCTCCCCAGGTCGATGAGTGCTAGGTCCCTGCAAACATCTAATGCAAGATATAAGTAAGTAAATAATGTGCTTTAGGAATCCACACATGTGTGTATGTTTCCATGCAGGGTGAACAATACAGAAAAACTTATCTGCTCATCTAGACAACATTCATGTACACCAGCTATTTTTAAAAAAATCTGGCAATATCTTCCAAAAGAAAATATTATTAGTCCTTTTAAAGAGGTGTTTAACTAGCAGTATTTAGCTTTGATCTAGTGAGCCAAGGCAAACTCAACAACTTTTCTCAAAGAACTAAGACTTTTAAATTAGACCCTGGGTTTTTCCAAGGGCTTAGCCAAGAAGTTCTACATGGTAAACTGTCTTCTGCTTCATCTAATTTGAAGGGAAAAAGGCCCAACCTAGCCTGGCAGGATTTGAACCCATGTTTTCAGGAAGTCTGAATGAGCCAAAGATCATGCCTGGCCATGGATCATTACCCCTGGCAAGGAAAACACAAAGCTTAAAGCTTATTTACACTGAAAAAGCTTTTTAAGATAAGGGATTAAAATGCTCCCTGAAAGCAGAAAGCAGAAATCCTTGGTGTCTGCCTCAATACAACAGGTAGATCATTCCAGAATATTTCTGAAAAAGTCTTTGTTTGGGATATACTCCCGAGAAAGAAAGAAACAAGGAACTTATTTATCTCTGACCACAAAAAAAAAAAAAGGCAAGCAAGCTGTGTTTCCCTCCTTTAATATGAGTAAAGTTGGTGCCTGGAGAAAGACAATCTCACACTATTCTGAGAAGGGATAAAAGCAGGTAATTTTCTCCTCCCTCAGGCTCTGCGGTAAGGTGGTTAGAGAGGAACCAAAGAGAAAGACTTCTGTTCACAGCTTGGATAATCATTTCCTGTTTTTCCTTAGGCAGATTGCCTTATCAGTTTGAGGAGCCTTGATTAAAAGTGTCTCAATTTACCCATCTAAAATAATAGCTGTTTCGTAGCAGTATTGTGGGGTTTAATTAAAGCCTCTGAAGGGTAATGAGATCCTCAGATAAGACGCTGTGTAAACACTAAGTAATGTATGTCTGCACACATGCACATGGAGGCTAGGCCCACAGAACTGAATTTATCTGACAAAACTGTTTTCTTCATCTCACCAACATGTCTTGTGCTGGTTTTGTTGCCTCAGACTTAGAACATAAATTTCTCCAGGCCAATATTCTCTAAGAATTGCCAGATACATGACTAAGGAAGGCATCTTGGAAAAGGCGTAAGTGCTACAGCCAACTTCAGGTCACCTACCTTCCTATAACCTTTCCCAAACCTCAGGCATTCATTTCCAAGCTTCACAGATTCTACTATTTCCACTTACCACCTGTACCACTCTCTAAATATTTCTAAATGGGGACATGTGTTTTTTAAAAAGTTTATTTTGGGCAAAAACTTCAAGTGACTATTATTAATAGCAAGCAACATAATATACATTACTCTAAACACATATCTACTAAATTGTTCAAAAGTTTTTCTATGTTATTTTAAAATTATCTTGCAGACCACTAGTTTATACATATCATTTAGATAAAGAGAAGTAAAGATAATTCAAAGCAGCATATAATCCTTAGACTATTTATCTTTCATATCTATAACAGATTTTGTTGCTATCTCTTGGCAGCTTTATCAATAAGCTATGGTAGTGTAACAAACTGCCCCAAAATCAGAGGTTTAGAAAAATAATCATTTATTTTTACTTAAGGGTCGATGGGTCACCTGGGAAGCTCGGCTGATCTGAGCTAGGTTTGGCTGATCTTGGCTGGGCTTGATGATGTGTCTTGATTAGCTGGCAGCTTGGCCGGGGCTGGGGGTGTTTGCTCTAGGATGGCCTCACTTACATATCTGGTGGTTGTCCAGCTTTCGCCTTGGGGCAATGTAGTAGCTGGACCATCTGACTTCCATCTTTCAGTGACTATGTTAGACATGTACTCATATTAGTACATGAGGGAAGGGAAAGGAGAAGTTGCAAGGCTTCTTGAGGGCTAGGCTTGGAATGAAACAACCTAACTTACACTACATTTCAATGGCTAAACAAAATGACAGTGCCCTTCCTCCCTGAATGGTTGTGATGGTGCCCAAAAATTCATTAGGGGTCTGTGTTTCTCCTAGTTTCTGCTAAGCCATCCCTAGGCTGCAGCCCTCACCCTTATAGTCCAAGTAGTTGCGAGAGTTCCAGCCATTACATTCTGAGTCTGGCCAGCAGAAGGCTGTTGGGGGCAGGATAATAGTGCCTCATGACATCCATGTCCTAATCTTAGAACTTGTAACTGTCACCTTAAATGGCAAAAGGACTTTGCAGATGTGATTAAATTCAGGATCTTAAATGGAGAGAGTATTCTTAATTATATAGGTAAGCATAATGTAACTGCAAATGGCCTTGTAAAAGGGAGGTAGAGAGAGAATTTGCTATCACAGAGAGAGGAGGTAACAAGATGACTGAAGTAAGATACTGCATCGCTGGCTTTGAAAATACTGAAAAGGGACATGTAATGTGGCTCTAGGAACCGGAAAAACAAAAAAATGGATTCTCCTCTAGGAGGTACGCCCCTGCTGATATTTTCATTTCTACTCAGGGAAACTGATTTTGGACTTCTGAACTCTAGAACTGTAAGAGAATAATTGTTGGTTGTTTTAAATCTGTGATAGCAACCATAAGAAACTATGCAGAGTGTCACTAGATGTTCCATATGATACGTCCATTTTGTCTTATGGTCCAAATTTGGTCACACAGCTATGAACAGCTGCAAAGAAGCCCAAGAAAGGCATTATTTTTGCTGTATGCCATTGTTACCTCCTATGGAAGAGAATGATATTGGGAAATAATCATATCTGCCACAGATGGAAAGACAGTAATCAAAATATATTCAATAAGCCAGGTGCAGTGGCTCATTCCCATAATCCCAGAACATTAGGTGACTACTATGGGAATATTCCTTGAGGCCAGGTGTTTGAGACCAGCTTGAGCAACACAGCAAGATCCCACCTCTTAAAAAAAACCCAAAAAACTTAGCTGAACATGGTGGTGTGCACCTGTAGTTCCAGCCACTCAGGAGGCTGAGGCAGAAGGATCACTTGAGTCTAGGAGTTTGAGGCTGCACTGCACTCTTGCCTGTGCAACACAGTGAGACACTGTTTCAAAAATAAAATTAAGAAAATAAATTTTAAAATGTATTCAAAGTATCTTTACAGAGTATATTACAAGGGAGCAGATACTGTTTTGGGTTCTGGGTATATATTGGTGAAAAAGGCAGGCAAAATTCCTGCTCTTGGGTAGCTTACATTCTAGAGAAGGAAGACAAAAAAAAAAAAAAAAAAAAAAAAAAAAACAAAAAAAATTAAAAAATAATTAAAAATTTTGTTAAAAAATCCATCAAAAATACCTCTATTTGTTTTTCTAAATAAAATAAAACGAAACAAAAAAAAAAAAAAAAAAAAAAAAAAAAAGCTATAAATATATAATATAATTTAAAATAGTGATATACACTTTAAAAGAAATGAAATAGGCTCTGAATATAGAGTTGGGCAATGAATGTCTGTTTTAGAAAGAATTTGAGAACACAATATGAGAAGCCACCTTTTATAATAGAGAGTAGCAGGGCAAGTGGTCAACTGAATAGTACATGCTGTGCCTAACAGCATTTGAAATTCAACTTAGGATATCCTTCTGAAATAATAATGTGAGGGGCTCTAAGGATCACCACCCCAACAGAACATCCATAACTGATAAAAGTTATTTTAAAAAGAATAAAAGTCTCTAGAAATTGACCTAATGGCATAAAGCAGGAGAAGAAATATTCTACTAAAAAGAAATTAAATCTTGGTAAGCATAGTGAGCATCTGCAGCATTTGACCATGACCATTCTCTCCATCCTCCTAATGCACAGTTCACTGTGACAAACTCTACTCCAAACAGCAAAGAAGATAGGTACCCTCTTCTCCAAGCTCTCAGTCACAGCTACAGTGTTTCCCCAGGAGGGCCAGGCTTCCCGCATTCCTGACTCTCCTCATCTCTGTGTTGCAGAGGCTAAATTTCAGGCAAGTGTGGCCAAAAGGTCCAGGGGTAGGGTTAGGGATGGGGGTGTTTCTTTCTCTGTTCCACTATCCCTCACAGAGGTTCCACTTCAACTACAGCAAGCTAAGAAATACTGGGGCCCAGATCATACTTGCCCCAGATCACTCAAAACTAGCGGATTCATGCCAGCAGGGGCTAGTCAGAAAGACAAGAAACTATTATGCCTACCTGGTGCCCTGCTTTTAAAACAGAAATGCCATGCAAGAGAAGAGGGCCACTGTCCCCAGAATGGTGCAGATTCTTTGTTGAGAGGAATAGTCAGGCTATAAGAACAGACAGTTTTTAAGCTCTTTCAGAAAAAAAAAAAAAAGTACATAGCTATGATTTAACATTAAAAATAAAAATTAAAAAAAAAAAAAGAACAACAACACTGCATTTATTTGAAAGAGAGTGTGGGAAAGTTCTAGCCTACTGGAGATTTTGGTTATAAGGAAGCTGACAAAACATGAAAGCAACCAGCTACCAAAGGCCAGGTAGTTTATCAAGGAACCAGGGGAAAGAGACAGCTAAGAGCCTTACTTGGGGCATAACAAACCTCAGAGATTGGGCTCAAAACCTACCCTAGCAAAGTCAGTGGAGCAATTTATGCTCCAAGGCACTATCAAAAGCAATAGAATGATAAGTCATCAATTAGTGGAGCCTAACAGCTGGGTGTGATACCAACAGAGGCAGACAGCTTAACCAAAAGCTCAGGAGAAGAGAAAGAGCCCTGCTAAAATCAACTGTCATCCCTGATGACTGTGCACGTGTCCAAGCTTCTTAATAAAGAACAAAGTAGAAAGCCTTTAGCAAGTCTAATCAAGAAAAAAGAGAGAAGATACAAATTACTAAAGTAAAAAAAGAAAGAGGGGATGAAAGAAAGAGTTAGTTACTACTAACTTTATAGAAATATGAACAACTGTATGCCAATGATTTAGATAATCCAGATAAAATGAACAAATTTCTAGAAAGATACAAACTACCAAAACTGATTCAATAAGAAATAGGAAATCTGATTACATTTATAACAAAAGGTTGAACTCATAAGTAAAAATTCTTGCAAAGAAAAGCTCAGGACCAAATGGCTTCATTGATGAATTTTGCCAAAATGTAAAGACTTAATATCAATTCTTAATCAAATTTTCCAAAAAAAATAGAAGAGCAGGGAACATTTCCTGGCTCAGTTTATGCGGCCAAGATTACCCAGATACTAAAACCTGACAGAGACATCACAAGAAAACTATAGACCAATATATCTATGAATATGAACACAAAATCTTCAACAAAATACCAACAATCTGAATCCAGTAAAACATAAAAGTACATACCACAACAATGTGGAATTTCACTCAGGAATGCAAATTTGGTTTAATATCCAAAAACCAATTAATGTAGTATACTGGATCAGTAAAATCAAGAACAAAAAATACATAATTTTATTAGATACAGAAAAATTATTTAACAAAATCCCCAACCCCTTCATAACAAAAATAATAAACTGAGAATGGAAAGAAATTTCCTTGACTCCAATAAAGGCATTTACAAAAACCCTACTCCTAACATACTTAAAGGTAAGACTAAAGCTTTCCCTATAAGATCAAAAATAAGGCAGGAATTTCTACTCCTATCACTTTAACTCAACATTATACTTGAGGTTCTAGTCAGAAAATTAGGCAAGAAAAGGAAATAAAAGTCATTGAATTTGAAAGGAAAAAGCAAAATCTATATTTGCAGGTGATATGATCTTTTATAGAGAACTCCAAAGAATTAAAAAAAAAAAACTTTTGGAACTAATAAATGAGTTCAGCAAGATTGCAGGACACAGATCAATATGCACAAATCAAGTGTATTTCTACACAGTGAATAAACTGAAAATGATGTTACCAAATGAATTCCATTTATAATAGCATCACAAAGGATAAAATACCAAGGAATAAATGTAATGAAAGAAGTTCAAAACCAATACTCTGAAAACTATAAAACACTGTTGAGAGAAATTGATGATGACTTAAATAAACGGGAAGTCATCCCATGTTCATGGACTGGGTGACTTAATATTGTTAAGATGTCAGTGTTCCCTACATTGATTCACAGATTCAATGTAATTCTTTTCAAAATCCAAACTAGTTTTTTTTTTTTTTCCTGGACATTGATAAGATAATCCTAATATTGATATGGAAATTCCAGGGGCCCAGAATAGCCAAAGCAAGATTGAAAAGAAAAAAAAAAAATGTTGCAGGGTTCTTAACAATAAAGCCGGTAATCAAGACAGTGTGGTACTAGCGTAAACATAAACATATAGATCAATGAAGTTGAAATGAGAGTTTAGAAACAAACCCTCACATTTATAGTCCAGTTATTTCCTACAAAGGCACCAGGAGAAGTAAATGATATCCACATGCAAAAGAATGAAATTGGGCCTTTTTCTCACACTCTACTCAAAAATTAACTCAAAATGGGTAACAGATACGGATGTCAGAGCTCAAACTATTAGAATAAAATATCTGAGTAAATCTTTGTGCCTTTCTTAGAAAATGGGTTCTTAGATATGCAACAAAAGCAAACAGAGATAACTTCAACTTTATCATAATTAAAGACTTTTATGTTGAAAGGATGCCATCAGAAAATTGAAAAGCCAACCCACAAAGGGAGTTGGGAGAAAATATTTGCAAATCATGTATCTGATAAGTGGTTTGTACCTAGAGAGTTCAACTCAACAATAAAATGACAACCTAATGAAATAATGGGTAAAGATATGAGTAGACATTTCTCCAAGAAGAAATACAAATTGCCAACAAGCACACCCAAGAATGTCCAGCATCTTTAGTCAAAGGAAAATGCAGATGAAAACTAGAATAAAATATCACTTAACACTTATTGAGATTGCTGTAACAAAAAATACAAACTATAAGAAATGTTGTAGAGAAATCAGAATCTCACATACTATAGGTGGAAATTAAAAATTTTGAAGCCACTTTGAAAAATAGTCTGGCAGTTCCTCAAAAGTTTAAAGTTAGACTTACTCTGTGATTCAATAGTCCCACTCCTGAAGGTATACCCAAGAGAGATGCCAACATATGTTCACACAAAAACTTGTACACAAATGTCCATGGCAGCATTTTTTTTATAATGGCCCCAAGTTGGAAAAACCCTGGGTATTTAGCAAACTAATGAATGGGCAAAAAAACGATGTGGTATATGCATACAATGTAATATTATTAGGCCATTAAAAAATAACATGCCACAGCATTGATGAACCTTGAAAATGTTCTATTGAACAAAGAAGCTGGTCAAAAATGACAACATATTGCATGATTCCATTATGTTAAATGTCTAAAATAGACAAATATATAGAGACAAAATTAGCAACTTCTAGAGCTGGGGGACTGAGTTAAGGGGGATAGGGAGTAATTATTCATTGGGGCAGAATTTCTTTTGGAAGTGATTAAAATGTTCAAAATGGACTGTATTGATTATACAACTTAGTAAATATACCAAAAAACATTTATTTTATCTTGTAAATGGGTATATCATATATGAATTATACCTCAATAAATTTATATACATATGAGAAAATTCTAGCTAAAAGAAAACAACCAATGAAACAACTACAACAACAATAAAACACACCCGCGGTAATATTCAGCCCATACATCACCAATTCTAAGTTGATATGTATACCAACATACATAGAAGAGGGTGGGGAAGCCACCATCTCCACACTTAAAATAACTTGATCTGAAGACTAAAATTTCCTCGATGAAGACACTTGATCATACGAACAGAGAGGCAAGGAGGATCTTGGAAAGAGTGAGAAGTTGAGAAATAAGATAGTCCTGAGTCAATGTCAGGCACTGTCCTGGGTTTCCATATCTCTAAATCAAGACAATTACTATCCTGAAAATTTGTTGGGAAGATTAAATGAACATGATTACAAAGTGCCTGGCATACTGAAAGGACTCATCAAATACTCATGTCCATCCATCCATCCTTTTGTATGGCAGGATGCTGAACCATAGAGTACAAGCTCCTATAAAGAGATATCTTCTCTAGCTGGCTAGCATGGATCCAAATCTGCCACCCTGTTCCATACTGCCATTTTCTCCTCGCCAGCTATGATCTGCCTATATTATGGGGGAAGCCTGATTTACTTAGCAGTATGTGATTTGAGAAGCTATGTTATTTCATTTAAAGAAAAAATGAAAGAAGAGATTTCATTAAAGAGAATCCCCACCACCACAACCACTACCACATAGCATCAACACGCTGCTTCTGGATTTCAAAATCA
>CAUYPK010052078.1:0-48355 GCA_963574355.1 Loris lydekkerianus | reverse complement strand
CCTGTGACTCAAAGGAGTAGGGCCCTGGCCCCATATGCTGGGGGTAGCGGGTTCAAACGCAATCCCGGCCAAAAACTGCCAACCCCCCCCCAAAAAAAAAATAACAAATGCAAGGTGTAACTATATATACTGTATATTATTCACATTTCAAGAAAAAATCCATCCTATGCCTAATGACACTGTATTTCATTATAGTTATGCATATATATATATATAAGAAATGGTTTTGGAATGAGCCATCTCAAATCATTTCCTGTCATTTCTCAGGAAGTAGAGGATGGTCTTGGGCATGGTCACTGAGCTTGACTTCAGCTTGAGGTCATATGTATGACCATGCTACATACGTGTGTATGACCATGCTACATACATCTGTGTGACCATGCTACATACATGTATGACAGTGCTATATACATGTGTGTGACCTGCTACATATGTGTGTATGACCGTGCTACATACATCTGTGTGACCATGCTACATGCATGACTGTGCTATATACATGTGTGTGACCTGCTACATGTGTTATGACTATGCTACATATGTGTTTGACCATGCTACATACATGTGAATGACCATGCTACATACATCTGTGACCATGCTACATACATGTATGACCGTGCTACATACATGTGTGTGACCTGCCACATGTGTGTTATGACTATGCTACCTACATGTGTTTGACCATGCTACATATGTGTATGACTGTGCTAAATATGTGTGTATGAACGTGCACATTTATGGCATATGTGTCTCTGTGGGTATAGTTGTCAACAGGAAAGAAAATAAAGAAAAATGAAAGTAAAATAGAGAAAAGAAGTAAACAGGGAGGAGTGAGCAAAAAGAAAGAACATTGACGGGATCATGGTGGAAGGAAAGATGCTGAGTTATCCCTAATGTTATCCCTGGTTGGTGCAATGAGGATGACTTTCATTTATTTTCCTATGTTTTTCAAATTATCTACAATCGCAGAAGACAGAAGTCAGAATTTATACACATGCACACATACACAAACACATGTGCGTATGTGTGTGACCTCTGCAGACCTGGGCGCTATCTTTCTCTAGAATTGTGTATGCAGCCAGACCCATGGCGGTCTCGCTCTCCCTGGGGGCACTGGGCTCTGAGCACAGAGCCTGCACATGGTCGGTGCGGTGCTCAGTGTAGACTTGATGAGTGACTGACGGAATGGCAGCTGACGGTGAGGGGGAATATGGCCTCCGCACGCCAGCTTTCAGAGTCAGGGTCCTCCCTTCTACGACAGTCCAAGGTGATGGCTGATGCTGGGTGCCTGCAGGCTAAGGAGTGGGACACCGAGCTCGCAAGCCTCTGCCCTGGCCCTGCGGTACTCACATCAATGGGCACGCTGTCATAGAGGCGCTTGCCGATAACCGTCTTGCCCTGGATGTCAATGTTCTCCCGCTCCTCAATGGGCAGCATCTGCACTGGCGCACAGTCGATGTACAGGGACACGTTCTGGGCCTGGATGCTCAGGGCTATCTTGTGCCAATCCCGGTCAAAGAGGCCGCTGACCCGGGGGCCTCGGAAGACCACCCTAACGGCATCTTTCATGGCACCCACGGCGTTGTACTCCACTGCCTTGTTCTCACCGTCCAGCCGGATGGAGACCTGGGGAGGGGAGGACCAAGGCTCCTTGAGCTTCACAGGACCACGGAGGCCTTGAGGGGGAGGAGGATGAAGTCAGACCTGGAAAACCTGAGCCAGAATCCGGCTGCGACTCTTACTGATTGGCCACCTGCTGTCTGACCTTGGCCAATCACTACATAGCTCTGAGCTTTGCAGCGGTATTAACAACATGTAGCCTGTTCTAAACCCTGCATGAAATGGAATAACTGAACTTAGTCAGTAACCAGGAGTCAAAACTCAACTGCAGGGAGAGCCATGCAGGTGACAGTGCTGGGGTGAGGCTGAAAGGCAGCTGGCACAGAGGGGCCGGCACCATGAGGCCGAGCAGAAGCCCAACTGGCTCCCAGGTCTTTTAAAACCCTGCACTGGATAAACCAAGTGCCTCTTGTGGCCAGATGCCAGGTCCAGCCTGAGACCCCACCCGCTAAATTGCACTGTCTCCCACGTTGAAGATGAAGCTGGAGCTCCAAAAGAATAAGGGGCCTTATTGGTGGGGTCAGTGGGGACCCCCGCTCAGCCCTTGCTTAGCTGAGCTCAAAATGCCTATTGCACAGGAAAAATTCTGGGGAAAGTGTTACTTCCAGTCGCTTTTTAAGGAATCAATGAATAAAGGTGTTCATCCACAATACTCACAGACATCCTACGGGATGGGTGCACCACCTACCAATGTCAGGAATGCAAGGGAGGGCGATGCCCAATCTACGGTGCCCAAGGGCAGGAGGCACAATGGAACAGGCAGAAAATGAGAATTCCCTGATGAATGAGTGAGTACATCCAGGCTCCATCTCATTTGCCCTCATATTCACGCTCCACCCTTCCCTGTGGCTCCCTGCTCCCAGGACCTGGTTTTTAGGACTCTTCACCTTGACTTTAGGGCCCTTTGGGTTCCACCTGAGTTTGGCCCATGCGAGTGGAAACCAAAATGTAGAAGATGCACAGATGGGAATTTATCCCCCCACCCCTCCTGGCTCCCCTGTGGTTCAAGGGGCCTCATTCCCTCCAAGGGCTATGGCTATGTGGAGTGCTCCCTCCTCCGTGACCCCAGAACCCACTGTCCCATGAACACCAACATTCTCCCTGGCCCCCAGCCTGCCCAGGCCGGGGTGGCTTCCTGCTGCTGCCCATCCTGGAAGGCCTCCACATTTCTCATCAGTCTCCTTACCCCACTACTCCTGAACCACATCAGCTCCCCTGACCATTAAAACACTCTGCAAAAGTTAGGGCCCTGTGGGCTGGCTGTTATCTGACAATAAATCAATTTTGAGCTGTGTGACCTGGGGAAAGTTACTTAACCTCTCTGTACTGTTTCCTCATTTGTAAAATGAGTCCAAAAGTAGTGCCTACATCACAGGCTTGACAGGAGGATTAAATGAATTAATATACATGTAAACACTGATACAGTACTTCTTACACCCCAGGCACTGTTCTAAGCATTGGTAATAGTCAATAAGCAAGTAAGTTCAAAGACATCATGGCAGTGAAGCCTTTCCTGATAAGCTCATATACCTGGGTTCTCACCAGATCATTTGTTCTCACATCCCCGGCATGGGGGTTCATGGACTTTTTCTCATAGTGCAGAATCAGTCTATGAAGTCCCCTCAGTCGCTTCTTTTGTGCACCTGTTCTGTCTCCCCTGTCCCACTGTTTTAGAGGTGCACTTGTCTCTCTTGTTCAACTTTGCAATCCCAGTGGCCAGAGCAATATGTGGCAGGCGGTGGTACTCGACACACGAGGTCCTGAACAAATGAATGAGAGTCCTCAAGGCTGAAGGAAGGTGTCCACGCAGGGAATTAACCACAGGATTTAGAACCCAAGCCGGGTCTGGGTTTCTCTTTTCCACGTGGCCTCAATATAGCCAAGGGAGACCTAGGGTCTAATCTTAATTGTATCAGCTGCTTTTATGCCATGGGTAAGGTAAAAAAGTAGAAAACTATGAACCCCTGTCTAGTAAACTAATATTTCTAACACATACAATCTAATACTTTGAAGATTAAACATGATCTTCTCTTTCTCAAGAAGATTTTCACATGTTTGAGCCGCGTGTCCCTGAACCACCTTTGGAGCTTCCTGGGAACATGCTTGGTCCTCAGTGGTTCTGTCTCCAGCACAATGTAGACAAGGCAGCCTGTTAAAGTCTGTGTCCAGCTGGGCAGCCTCAGGGGAGGCACCTCGTATCTCAGGTCTATCACCAAGACTTGTTGGCTCTACTTGCAAAATGCATCCTGAATGTGACTGCTCCCAACAACATCAGTCACTATTACTGCCCAGGCTACTGTCCTCTTCCCCTCGTTAGCTCTCCAGGTTCTAGGCCTGTGCCCCTCCCTGGAGGCTGTTCTCCAACAAAAATCCCCTGCCCCGGACTACAAGGCTTTATGGAATCCCTCTGCCTTCCACCTCCGGAGCCTCATGTCTAACTACCTGTACACAAACACACATACTCTGTGCTTAAACCACACCAGCCTCCTTCCATCCCTCTGTCATATCTTAAATGAATATATGTCCCTCAGTTTTTCCAAATGACAAATGCATGGTGGCACATAGCAAATGAAATCAGGAGTGTCTCTATCTGTATACTAATGTCTCTGTCTGCAGAGCCACAGTGACCAACATGGTGTGTGTCCATGACACCACTACTCTGCAGGCAGATTGCCTTTCCACAGGCCTTGATCCCTTTTCTCTTGCATAGAAACACATGCCAGCATTTCTCTACAGTGTGGAAGTGACCATCATGGGCACTTCCAGGGAAGGGCCCTCAACCTCACCAAGTTTGACAAAAGTGAATTGTTGGGGGGGCTCTGTGCCTTGTTGTTCAAGGCATACTCTGCCCAGCTCTGCGGCATTTGAGTCCACAGCTCGTTCTGCCAGAATGGCAGAGGACGGGACATAGCAGCCAGGAGCACACACAGCCCTGCAAATGCCAGGAAGGAAGAGGCCCAGACTTAGCCCACCCCAGAAGAAGGTCTCGTGCTCACCCCACGAAAAGGTCACGGCAGATGCCCAGTCCTCCCCTCGAGAAACTGGAGCAGCGAGTCTGTGGAAGTGGGAATGGGCTGGACAGGAATGCCAGGAACTGCCCGCAGTCCAGAAAAGCAGCCTCTGAACAGGACACCCTGCTCCTCCCGTCAGCCTCCTGCTCTGCGGAAACCAGGCCTCTCAGCAGTCAGACCTGATAGTATCCCCATGTCTCTGTGCAACCAGCGACACTATGGAAAACTCTTTTGGCAGGACCAACTAACCAGGACAGGCTTCGGACAGGAGCCAGCTGAGCTTGTGGCTAAAAGCACAGACACAGGAGCCCAACTCCCTGGGTTCAAATCTCAGCTCCTGCTCCTATTACCTATGAAAATTGAGGCAAATTTCTTAGCCTCTCTATGGCCATTTCCATGCAGAAGGTTTTATGAAGCACTCAGCACAATCCTTAGCTCGCACTGGGAGCACATATGTGGACGGCCAGTCGAGGGCCTGGCTTCCCCAGGACAATGGGTGGGCTGTTTGGGAGGAGTATTCTCTTAAAGGCCAGTCCATGAACATGGCCGCTGGCATCCACTTGCTTAAGCACATTTTTATTTTATTTCAAACACAGGGTGAAAATTTAGACAGTGTCTCCTAGCAGAAGGTGAGCTGTGTCATCACAGTTCATTTTTCCAGGAGAGGACAAGGATATGGTTGGACCATGACATCTGAGATCAGGGGATTTGGATTTGGCAGAGAATAAAAAATAGTGTTGGTGTCATCTCAAGGGATCAGACTATATTGATGGTTTTAATTTTCAGGTTCATCCTTCTCATTGGCCTATGTACTGCTGGAGAGTGGCTCTACCCTCTATTGAAAGGTGAAACGCACCGAGGTGGGTGAGGACAGGAGCCAGGGTATTGTTCATAAGGAAACTGCAGGTTCTCTGGGCCTCCATGCACCTGCGTCTCCAGCCCGGGTGAACACAACGCGGGGAGGGAACAGAGCTGCCCATACCTGTGGGATGCCATACTGGTCGATGACCTGCCAGATGTACCAGTCTTCCTTCCGAGACGCTTTCCTGAACCGGAAGGTCGTGACGAAGGCGTACTCGTCAGGCAAACCCTCAGGGAATACGTCCCTGGAGAAACACAGACACAGACACGCCAGGCTTAGTGCTGGGAGCAGAGCCAGCAAGGGAAGGCCCTGTACCCGAGTCACCACGTGGTAACAGTTCGACCTCCTGAACACGTCTACAACCCACCTCCTAGGCCCACCTCTGTTGCCTTCTCCAGGGGAGTAGGACCACAAAGTGACCCCCTGTAGACCACGTCCACGACCCCTTCATGGTCTCCCTGCACCTACCCTCACCTCCAAAGCACCCCCGCAGGTGTGCATCAGTGTCCATCTCTCCACCACCTCTGAGACCCGCAAACTCAACAGGAAATGCCACGGCCCACCCCATGGGCTGGAGAGCAGCCCAGCCTCCAGGCCCCGTTTCTCCTCTCTAACACTGACCTGCTGGGACTTTGTCCCACTCAGTCCCTGCCCCATTTGTCAGGATGCTGCAGTCTGAATGTTTGTGTCTCCCAAAACCCATAAGGTGAGGGTGTTAGGAGGTGGGGCCCTTGGGAGGTGACGACATCATGAGGGCAGAGTGCAAATGAAGGGGATTAACGTCCTTCTAAAAGAGACCCCGCAGAGCTTGCTCACCCCTCGCACCACGTGAGGTGACAGAGAAAGGACGGAAAATGCAAGGATCTGGATCGTAGACTTGCAGCCTCCAGAATGCGAGAACTTCTGCTCCTTACAGGCCACAGTTTGTGGCACTTTGTCACGGCAGCTGGACATTCTCTTGTCTCCACCAAGCCCCTCACCTGTAGCGAACTCAGCCCCCTGCTGCTCCGCCCCAGCCGGTCCTGGGACTGCCTGTTCTCTCCCAAATTCAGTAACTGAAATTGTTAGTTCCCTCCTGTGCAGGACCACCGCCTGCCATCTCAGCACATTCTCAGCTGACCGCACCTTGACTCTGCTGCCTCCCACCTGGAGACACGTCCTGCCCCCAGGGCAGAGGGAGAGGAGCTCCCAAGTGTGCCTGGCCTCTGGCCTTGAGGGTGTGGATGGATCTGGCCCGACAGCTAGGAAGGGAGGTGGGTAGTGTCTGAGTTCCTGGTTTTCAGACTCACAGGCCCTCGGGGATTTTCATTTGGCTAAAGAACCTGTGAGCAAAGATTGGTTCTCTCAGACTCTCATGTCACAGACACAAGCTAGGAGGTGATGGCTGGGGGGTTCAAAGTCATTTGCCCAACTAGGATTTCACTCAGGGTCACAGCCAGGCAGTGGGAACAGAGCTCAGGATTCACAGGGGTCCTGGGTCTGCACAGACTGCACAGGAGGGAGACGGGATCTTCCCAGGAAGTCTACACACACAGGCTTCATAGCCACAGCTGATACTTCATTCACCGTCTCCCCGTCTCCTTAAGCAGCCTAACCACACTACTGTTTTTGTTGCTGTTATTCTGCATGCAAATTCATCTTTGGATCTTTGAAATACACAAGTACAATGTGTTTGTGTGTGTATCTTAAGATACAGATTTTTCTTTGCTAGTGATGATTTTACTCCCCCAAAGACTTTTTCTTAGGAAATAGATTTATCTATCTTTTATATACACATATACACACACACACGTAGACATATATATATATATCAGTCCTTATAATCAAGGGGGAAAAGTCATTAACAGAGAACATCCAAAGGAAGAAAATTGCTGAATTCACCCCTTTCCACAAATAATGCTGCAGATGATGAGATTGTAGTGAAAAGGATAGAGAGGCCCTGAGTTTGAGACCAACCTTTGCTTCCTCCAAGCTCTGAGATGTTGAGCAAGTTACTGTCCCATTTTGAGTCTCAAGTGCAGTACCAGCTAAATGAAAAGAATCAGACCCCTCACTGCATTTCAATATAGTGACAGGTGAATTAGATAAAGTTCATAAAATGCCCTTTAAATGTTAAACAAGTGAGGAAAAATACAAATATTGAAAGTGAGATACCTTTTCATTGTGAAAAAATTAACTAGCAAGTTCAAGTTAGGTATGCGTGTATACATTTCAAAGTATTAGAAATTAAAAGGAAAATGTTCCTTCTTGAAATGTCAGAGCCTTGTTGGTTAGATTTTTTGTCTTGGGTGTTCTGCCATTAATACAAACATGAAACCAGACAAAAACTCCTCAGAACACTTAGCAGCACGACACAAGCCCAAGTCCATCCCTGGAAACAGTGTCCAGCCCTGTGCTCACATGGCGTCCCGTAAGCAACTCTGCTGCTTGACACAGTCTCATTAGAAGGACACATCACGAGCACAGGGACGGTCCTCTGTGAGCCCTTCACGTGACTCTGTCACTTCTGCTTTCCTGCCTGATTTTTATTCTCTCTGTTTTACTTTTCCTTACAGTGGAGTTGCATGCAAATTTTTCTCCTTATAAAGTGGTATTAATTGGGCATGTTAGGCCAAGGAAGTAAGAGGGAGTGAAGCTAAGTGGGGCCTAGACTCTGTCCTTCCTTGCCTGCCCCTAAGTGATGTCTATGGCGCTAACCTCTCTGTTGATTAATAACATCGCCAGCATCTGCATGTCTCTGCAGAGAGTAAGTCTCACTCACAGTCCAGAAGACATGACTCTTTTGAGAGTCAGCTGTCAGCCACTGCTATCTTCAAATGAGACTCAAGAGACAAAGTGACTCGTCTCATTTCTTCTGTAAAATCTCATCAAACCTAGGCACTGGGAACCACGGATGAGATGACGTCAGAGTCTGACAGATGGCCTGTTGCATGGCTGGCACTCAGAGAATGGTGACTGAATTAAAAATAAAAGATTGCACACATGCAACGTTCCAAATCTGAGACCTATCATTGAAAGCCCACCTCTGCCAGGCTGGTATCTAACAGAGCATTTGACCTCATTATGGGCCGGTTATTTAGCAAATACTTAATAACCTCCTACTCCAAGTGGGGCTCGGTTCAGGGCTGAGACTGCAACAAAACCGAAGCTCAGCTCCTTGCTGCAGCTCTACATGGAGCAGGGGTGACGGAAGTAACTGCACAACTGATCAGCAGCTTCAGCTCTGCCACGCTTTGTGCAGAGTACAAGTTGTGAGGACAGGAAGGGGACGGCATCCTTGAGACCACAGCATACTTTGAAGAATGAGCAGGCAGCTGTCCCAGGTAGAGGGAAGAACATAACAAACTCCTCACAGGGGAAAGAGTCAGAGGAGGCAGGTGGGGAGGCCTTGGTGTGCTGGCCCTTTGGCCCTTGCCCTTTTGGCCCTCTAGTCTAAGAATGTTTGTAACCAACGAAAGAGCCTTAATTAATATGGGGCAGAGGTGGCCTGGTGCAGTGTCCTGTTCATTTTCAGCAGACCTGCCTGCCCATGGTGGAAGCACAGAGCATCTGTTTTGCCTCCATCTTTATCCCTGGACTGAAGACATAGTAAGTGCCGACACTGGACAAATCCTCCCATCACATCCTCTTAACAACGTTACAAGGGAGGACATTTCATTCTGGGCTGAAAACATGAGAAAACTCAGGCACCAAGACATTCAATAACTTGTGTCAGGCCAGGCGCCCAGTCTGCAGCAAAACTGGGTTTCCAAGGGCCAAAACCATTGCATGACCCTGCAGGTGCCCTGCCCGCCGGGTGGTGGGGGTCGGTCCTCGTGGGCTCGACCCACTGATAGCTATGGGTGTTTGCTAATCAGTGAACTAACAGATAAACGTGGGCCTGAGTGAGTGACTGATGCCAAATCTAGAGGAAGCATGAACCTCAAGGGGCCTGAGAAATAACCAAGTTAGTGATAACAGATCAGCTGAAAAACAGGTTGCATTCCCTGGTCAGTAGTTCAGCTGCTTCACACTGGGGTGACCTGACCAGCCCCTCAGTAGGTCAGAGCCCTGCGGGGTGTCCAGAGTGTGACCTGGCCCCTCCCCCACCCTTTCCCAAGGCGTCCTGGACAAGTGGGAGAAGTGACCACTCACTCTGTTCTCTGCACCACGGGGAAGGACCCCATCCGTACGTAGGAACTCTGCTCTCCGTTCTCTCTCGTCCCCGAGATTTCCTTCACACTGAACAAATCCATCAGGTCAAACCCTGTCCAAAGAGAAGAGGTGGGAGTGAGTCTGACAGAGGAAGAGTCGAGAGACAAAGGAAGAACACACCCCTGCAAAGGCTGCCTGCCCACCCTGACCGACCCTGAGCAGGGCAGACACGCTCGGGAAAAGCACAAGCAGCAGAGTAACGGATGTACAGCTCCGACTGAGTTCCAGGGGAAGGTGTGGGGAGCGCAGACCCCGTGTCTCCGTGTTCTCACAGCTTGGTCAGGCCTCCTGGGTGTGTGTGCAGCCCCTGAAAGCCTTCAGTTAATTTAAGGAGTGAAGCGGGCATGGCCCGGAGGGAGGAGAGCCAGGTCACGTGCACGTCGGGTTCCCCTGTTCTCAGACCCTCCAAGGCTTGGGCGCTGTGTCTCAGCCCCTTATGCCCCATCCCTCATCTGCACAAAGGGAGAGCAGCAGCCACTTCGCCCTCTGTGTTGGGGCCAGGACACACACAAGATATGGGGGCTTGTTCAGAGAAGGCTCCCAGGTGACCTCCGCAGGGCACCTGCTCACTGTAAGAGCCAGAGAGGGCATCCAGAATCTGGGGGGGCTCGTGCTCAACACCACCCTGTGCAAAGTCAGGGCCAGGAACTGCAGTGGGGGCCTGGGCCTGGTCACCTCACTCTGGGTTTCCCCTTAGCTTTCATATGTGGAACAATTAGAACAAAACAAAATGGTTTTTAAAAAGCAAGCACTGCTCTACTTTCTAGTTTCACTTTTATTTGGGTTTCAGTGAATAAAAACAATTTTTTTTTGAACCCAACAAAAATTTGAACTCAAAGGAATTAACCAGGTGGCAGCAAAGGGCATTGGAAGAAAAGATGAATGGCCCCAAATAAATGAGGGCTGGGAAGGGAATGAAGAACGTTCCTGAGGTGGAGGGACTGTGATGCAGGGCTGGTGAGATAAGCAGCAATTGTTCGCTGCAGAGCTGAGAGGTCAGAGGGGCTGCATGGCACTGGGAAGTTGCAAGGACGGCCCAGCACTCGCTGGCTGTGCCCCTGGGCCAGGTGCCTGCTGTGGCCTCTCCTCCTCTGCCAGGACGAACGAAGACCGTGCAGCCGCGGTTCCTCCCATGTCCGGGTGAGATGCAAGAGCTTATCTGTTCAGAGGTCCATCAATTGCATCAGACACTGAGCTCTTTGAGGAAAGGGACCAGATCTGATTTATTTTTCTGTCTTTAAAATGTCTGGTGCTCGGTTGGCGCCTGTGGCTCAAAGGAGTAGGGCACCGATCCCATATGCCAGAGGTGGTGGGTTCAAACCCAGCCCCAGCCAAAAACTGCAAAAAAAGAAAAAATATCTGGTGCTTTGTTGTTCCTGTTTGAGGCACTGTTTGCAGGAGGGAAAGACAGAAGGAAGGAATTCACCTTCCCCACTTATAGTCTCCAAGGTATTAGGTGTCTAGTGGCTGCTCAGACACTAACAAGAAACACAATGGGGCCAGCGGAGAATATCAGGACCCATAGCACGGTCAGGGAAGGGCAGGCTAGGGCAGGTCCTTCCAGCCATAGGGACAGTTTGTGTCTCTTTCTTCAGGCAACCTGGAGCCATGGAGAGCATTGAGTAGTGATAACATCTGTTTTATTTTCCAAGGTCATTCTGGCAGCAGGACAGAGGAGTGGGGAGCCCAATGAGGAGCAGGCCTGCTGAGCTGGGTGGAGGAGAGGAGGGCTGGAAGGACTCGGGTTGGACAGCTATTTAGGAGGTGCCATGGGTATGATTCGGCAATTATCTGAATGTGGGTGCCTGGGCAAGTGGAGAGAGAAATCCAGAATGTCTGTGGCCAGATTTGAGACCTGTGCCCTGCCTAAAATTCCTTAAGCATTAAATAGCTAACTTCTCAGGAAAGCTGACACTTTTAGTCACTAGACTTTGCAGAACACTTGGTTATTAGAGCAGAGAGGGATCTTGGGGAACTTCTGCGGAGTCCACTGTCACATAGGTGGAGAAACTGAGGCTTGGAGATGTCAGGAGACTGACCCAAGGCCACTAGACCACTAAGCCTCAGGCTAGCTACCTCCTATTGTCGACACCTCTTCTGTCCCCATCCTCATCAACACAGCTCAGATAAGGCTAAAAGTAGCCAGAATCTTAAGGTAAAATCTAGAAATGACGCTTTTGTGAAGTGCAGTTTGTTTCCAGAATACAAAAGCTGCTTTGATTACCCAATCTCATTTAAAGTGGCAAGTCTGAGGCTTCATCTCTGCCTAACTCCCTCTTCAGCCTCAACAAGGCTGGGAATGGTTTTTCCAGGTCTGGTTATAATTAAAATGGATAAAGTAGGTTCTCTGTGCACTCAGAATGCAGACAGGGTCTTTGGCGGGGCGCACCTGACATGGGACACTCCATGGAGGGGAAGGAAGAGGAAGCTGCAGGACCCCACTGGCTGAGGATGACACAGCAGGATTCATGATAGAGGGTCCCACCAGACTGCAGCAGAACCCTCCACATGTTCACAGCTCTGCATATTCACATGTGTATGAACACACACATGCACATACATATGCTCACACATATACCCTCACAATGCATGTTCACACACACATGTTCACAAATGCACACACACAGACTTGTTCACACGCACCCTTTCGGAATCTTCCCAACCGCAATCAGTTACTCTTCGGTAGAACAAATGCTCAGTGCTATTTAGTCTATAGAATGACAGGAAAACTGCAGGCTCATTCTGAGCTGCAGAAAATATAGGCAGACACATTTGCTCATGTATCTGCCTCTCTCCCTCCCATCTTCTTTTCCTTTCTTCCTTCCTCCCATTCATTTTTTTCTGTCCACTCATTCAAATGTCCAGGCTTTGATTCATGCTCCTCACCTTCACTCATTTCATCCACACACTCATTCATTCAACACAGGTTTATTGAGACGGGCACTGTCCTCTGCCCTCAAGGCACACAGAAGAATGCCCAAGTATGAGCAGGTCCTGCCCTCAAAAACTTCATATACTTGCAGACAGGTAAAAAAAAAATAATGATGATATCTTCAGACTGCAGTTCTCAGTATAGAATAAAATTCAAAAAGAACAACTAATGGTCTCTTGGGGCCTAAAGTGATTTCTTGGAGTTGACTGTGGAGTTGGGCTTTGAGGGATCAGTAGGAGTTCACCATGGGAACAAGGTGAGGATAGGAACACCAACAAGAGTGTCATCACTCTAGGGGACCATCACTCTTTGGGAGACTGGTGGGCATTCCTATAGGTCTGTGAATAAGCTGGGGCAGAAGAGGCAGAGCCTCTTGGGCAGGGCTAAGGGGCAGGGACTATCAGAGGGCCACACAGCCTGGGGTGAAGACAGCTCTTGGTGAAGGGAGATGACAGGGCAGTGCTGGGGCTGGCATTCTGGTTATAGGGATGGTGCAGCATTCCAGAGGACAGACAATGGCAGGCTAGGTAGACTCGGCAACAGGAAAGGAGAGGGAAGCTTTTTAAAAATCACCTCTGCCTTCCACCAAGTGGACACCACAACCACCACAGTGCTGTGTCCCCTCTCTTTGGCTGTCAGTCTGGGGTGGCCAGTCTATAATGAAGAGTTCTAGATCTCCATATTCTTGCCTTCTTATGGCAGGAAAGGACACTCACTTTTGATGGTTGGGGTCAGCATGCCTAAGTTTTAGAACATGACTTTCCTTTCTTCACTCTGCCGAATCAGTCACCTTGTAATAAACACAGCTCAAACACCAAGGCTGGGCCCCTCCATGTGGCAGACGTTTATAAATGTGGGCTTTGCTGAATGACTATCTGGACAGCAACCCTGACTCCCGCCACAAACTCAGGCAGCTGACCTGATCGCTCTGAACCTGTTTCCCCAGCTGTAAATAAAATGTGCAGAGGAGCAGCTTAGGATATACTGTGGGGTTAATTGAGGGAGTGTGGAAGCCCTGGGGCTTCCC
The DNA here is from genome assembly GCA_963574355.1 of Loris lydekkerianus. NCBI lineage: Eukaryota > Metazoa > Chordata > Mammalia > Primates > Lorisidae > Loris > Loris lydekkerianus. Next base: position 34,712 of record CAUYPK010052078.1, on the reverse strand, counting down.
GAGAGAGCTCAGGAACGACTCACGCTACTCTGACTACTGCTAGGATGGTGCTATTGCCCCAGGTCCCCTCCCTTGGATGTATGTTTTTAATAACAAGTGACTAGAAGTTACTGCTAGTAAGGACTCGCGGCTCACACGGCCACTGCAGAATCTGCAGCAAGTAAAGCATTTGCTTGGAAGAGGGACATTGTGGGAGGTGTCTAGGGCAGAGCTGGCCAAGCACACCTGAACTCAGAAATGGGCAAAGATTATCCAGGAGCCAGAGCTTTCCTGGGGTGACCAAGGCAAATGCAGGCGCCTCTAAGTCGAGCTTCCCAGCAGTCCTGCAGCAAGGGCGAGTGGCTCCGCTGTACATCCGCTTCTCTCAAGATGGCCAAGTTAACAATGTGAAGGAGGTGGAAGTCATCGTATCCCACACATCGCCCAAAGCAACCCTGATAACTGAACACCATGTACACATCACACACCCTGCCTGGAGAGACAGGGGAATGAGGCTGCCTTGGCTGGCACTCCCCTGAAAGAGCTAGGAGGTTATTGAAGAGGAGCCTGATGGAGGCAGGGGGGGATAGAGGAGGCAAGGAAAGTAGCTGATAGAGTATGGCAGGAAGCTGGTCCCTGGAAGAAGACTGCTCCGGGGCCCTGCTTGGGACACCCAGGTAACTGAGTCACCCATGGACCTCAGAAGAATTGGGCCTGAGGAATAGCAGGCCTGGGTGTCTCTACACCTGTAGTCTCTGGCTGAGGGCTGCTCCTGAGGTGGTTTAACTCCCCAGCCCATGACACCTGCTGTGCACACAGGCAGGGCAGCCTCCACCATTCTAGGAAGCTCCCTCGGGCACAAAGAGGCAGACACTGGCATCCTCAAGTCAGTAGGGCAGATGGGCACACAAGGGCCCTGGGATGCAGGCAGGGCACTGGCAGGGCCCACCAAACCTCCCTGTGAAGGAGAGTGGCCTCCTGCACAGTTCAGGGGAGTCTGACCTCCCCTGGCTCGCTGCTGTGTGGCTGTGGAATGGATGTGCCACTGAAGACAATGAGAACAGAGGGAGGGGTGACAGACCAGTGGGCAGAGAAGCAGGGCAGAGCGGGTGCCTTGCTGGATGTGGGAGGGCAGGCGACTGCCCTGAGATCTCAGAGGAAGTGCTCAGCCAGACGCTGGCCACCGAGACACCCACGTTGCTGCACAGGGCTACCAGCAGGCTGGGCCACCCTGATTCACTGTGGCAGCACTGCTCTCTGCCAAGTCCAGACAGCCTGGGAGGAGGTTCTGTGGTGCTCCATCCTGTAGCTGGGTGTGCAGCCGTGTCTCTGTTCGCTCACCCATTGATTCACTGCAGTATTTATAACTCTGATCACTCTCTCTCCAAAACACATCTATTCATTCCCTCTTTTGTTCACTTTGCCAATCATTGCTTACTCACTCACCAACTCCTTTACAAACTCATTCATTCCGCCATGTGAGAGCGTGGCTCCCACAGGGAGGTCCGTGGTATGCCAGATACACAGGAATGTTCCCTGCTGTCAGGAGGCGCTCTGAGGAGAGTGGCCACCTGAACAGGTCAAGTCACTCTGTTGGGACTTTGGTGAAAGATGAGAGTGAAAAAGGGTCAGCGACGCCACCCCTGAATCTCCTGGGGTCCTGCACAAGATAGTGACTAGGACGCCAGAGCAAGCTTCTCTCTTACCTGTGATTTCCTTGGTCGCCCCATTGGTGTGCTTAAAGCGATCCCCTTCCACACGGACACTAGGGCACAGCACGTCTGAGAGAAGAAAGAGAAAAGAGAAGGATGAGAAAATCCAACACCCAGTGACATACAACAGCAAAGGGACCCTCTCCCCCCACCGCGTGTAGGGGCAGTGCCTGCAGCTGGCGCAGGAGCCACGTGCCGCCCCTCACTCACTCACGCTTTCATGTTCTCATGTACTTTTAAGCATCGATTCTGCAATTACTTTGCTCTGTCCTGGGAGTGAAATATGAACAAGATCTGTTCCCTGCAATGAACTCACAGCCTCATCTGTGAGAGGAAGCCAGACACAAAAATCACATTATCCAGTGTCATAAGTGATGGACATCTGTGCCAGTTGCTGGGGGACTTAGGACACCTAACTAGCTCAGGAAGAGGGGGGCACTTTCCTGAAAAGCATCCTCTTTAAAAGACCAGTGGGATTTAGCCAAACAGACAAAAGACAACAGGCGACATGGGCAGAAGTGACTCACATGGGAAGGTGCATGTGTGTATGTGAAAACTCCAAGTTGCCAGGTATCACCGGAGCAGAACCATGTGCAGGGGGCAGATGAGAAGACATCTCATGTGTCACCTTACGGAGCTTCAGGCACAATTCCAGAAGAATGCAAACTCCAGGAGAAGTAAAACTCCTCAGTTACACAAAAGTGTGACCTGAAGTCTTTATGGATCCTCACTTTAAGAACATTGGAAGAAAGATGAGCCCATTGAGTCCTTCTAATGACCCCGCAGAGGGCACTAACGGGATCTGTGTTTAATTTCGGGTGTGTTTAATTTGTGTTTAATTGGGGGTTAGATTACATTATTTGAGTTTGTAAGGTAAAGTCCAAACTCTGAGCAATACTGAATGTTAATGTGCAGGGGCCCAGCTTGCTCCACACCAACGAGCTCGGTGGCTTGGAGACGTCTCTCCATCTCTGTGTCATCAGCACCTATGGCACGGGAGACCTCAAAACACACACACACATGTCACAGGGGCAAGATGAAATCCACAGTGACGGGGTAAGCAGCTACCACACCCCGTAAACTCGGCACTTGAAGCAGCTCACTGCGCCCCTGAACCTCAGCCCCGCCGTGTCCCCCTTGGCCCTCATGCACCTTTATTAAAATTGCACATTACTAGGCAGTCCCAGCACCCTGTCAATTCCACGCACATGTGTGTTGCATCAGAAGTGAGATATTTCCTGACCTTGGGAGGAGGTAATTTTAATATTTGTCCTAAACAGCACCACCAGGTCTGACAAACCCCACAGAGGGGGTTATTTTGGAAATAGCTCCGTGCTGTCTGGGAATGCGTGCGTGAGAGGCTGCAGCCCGGTGCGACATTCAGACAGCTCCACCCAGGCCAGCGGCAGCTGTAGGGTGGTGATCAATTGCCTTACTGTTGGCAGCCTGCCAGAGAGACAGACTGGGGACTGTGTCATTTTAATGAGTTTAAAATTTAAAGTGAGTTGACTCAGAAGGTTCTGTCTATCCTCGATGACGAGCAAATCTCAGGAGGCTGATGGCCGGAGCTCAGAGGCGGCTGCAAGGTCTCTGTAAATATCCCAAAGGGAGGACATGAGCACAGAAAAGATGGAGACACTTCTAGAAGATGGTAGAACTTGCCCAAACCACTTTAAGAAATCTTTCCCAGAACAACTGCAAATTCCCTTTGGGCACCATCACAACACCTCATTCATTCTAGAGGTTCAAAGAGTAATTTATAGTCACTTGGTCACGTCAGGGCAAATGGCTTCCAAAATAGACCTTCCAGACAGGCTTCCCAGGGAGGTTGGGGCCCTGGGTGTTCACATGTCTGGCAGGGAGGTGGGATGAGCAACCTAAGCCTCTCTCAGCCTGTAACTAGAAGCCACGTTCCAGTCCCTTTTGGCTAGGACAGCTCCTCATCCTGGATAATGATCTGTTTATTCCTGCATTCACCCTTTTATTCTGAGCTTCACGTATGTTCCAAGCTTTGAGCTAGTTTTGAGTCTTAGAAATAGATAAAAGATAAAGTCATAGTCCTTGCCTTCAGGGGCCTCCTGGGGTGGCTACAGGCACAGATTCCAAATATATCAGCTCAAGAAAGTGTCAGAGCGTTGTGACATCACATAATCTCCTTGCTCCCCAGGCTTCCTCCTCAATCCTAGAGACTCTATTCATCCTTCTCCAACCCCAAGGCCTTGTTTCCATTCAAATCCCAGCTGGGTAAGGAGCCCTTCCTCATAGACAGGTATGTCTCTCTCTCTAGGGCAGTGGTTCTCAACTTTCCTAATGCCATAATGCCGTAAGCCTTTAATACAGTTCCTGTGGGTTGCAACCCACAGGTTGAGAACCGCTGTTCTAGGGAGTGAGAGTCCCCAGATCTGGCTGGACCTCAGCTCACTCTCCTTTGGCCACTGTCTTCCCAGCCCTAAGCCTACAGCAGGCCTTCAATTCATGTTGACCAATACTGAGAAGCAACCCCAGACAGTCTATTTCTAAGACTCAAAACTAGCTCAAAGCCTGGAGAGCCTTCCAGGCATGGGGGGCATCACGACTTTGATGAGCCAGTGAGACCCATGGACCCCGGGCTCCTGCCCTGGAGGAGTGGCAGACACCATTACTCTACTCTTCCTTGCTAAAGAAATGCCACTTGATTGCCAATGGCAGAGTTTTCCACACAAGAAAAAAAATCTGTGGCTGGCTGGTTTATGCCCGTGGTGGTTATTCTGTTCCCTACCTTTCCAGATTTTCTTGCAATTAGGGTTGGACATGTGAACCTGATGTTGATGAGGAAATAAATAAAAGAAGTTTGCTGTGGATGGGGGAAGGGAGAAACTTAAAAGGCTTTTGGTTTCCTTGATGTAAGGACAGATAGGTGGATAGGGTGGGCAAGCTTCGTTTTCTTTCTTTCTCCCCTGAATGTGGGACATAAAGTCTGCCAGACTATCCAGGAGAATCAGAAGCATAGGAATTCTAAAACCAGCAACTCCAACGCCTAAGAGTTGAAAGGGTGAAAAGATTAAGAAAAGCAACCTTCGCTTTGTTTAAGCCACTGTAGTTGAGTTTCTTCATTGAGTCAATTCCAGTCTGTCTGCCTTGGCAAGCCGAGGTAGAGACCTGGAAAGCAGATTCCCTTTCCAGACGTCTGAGCACAATGAATGAGGGGTGGAGAACGGGCACAGTATGATTTCCTGGTAAAGGAAACACTGACAAATCGAGTGACCCTCGATATCCCAACACATACGGATTTCTCAGGCCATCCTTCGAGGTCAAAAAGGAAGAAGTTCTAGAATTAAGGAGCAAGATGAATATTTAATTTGTTCTTTGATAGTTGGTTGATTTTCGTTTTTCAAAGCGTGGGAATACAAAAACAAACATTTCCGATTACAAACACATTGTCCTCTTGGAGTTCACTTCTTGTCTATCCTTCACAGTCATTTCTCTTCACTCTTTAAGCAAGTAGCACATTCTAGATTTCTGCCAGGGAAAGAGATACCACAGTCTGGGTTTCACCAGGAGCCTACCAGCTGATCAGAGTTACCATTCTAAAGGGAAACACCAGTATTTACTGCAAACTTTCTGGAAAACACTTCCACCTACTTGTCTTCCTTACCAAATGGCAAAAGGGGCCTGTGTGTCTGCCTATTTGGGGAAGGGGAGGGTTTGCACAGGCTGGTCTCTGAGGTCCTTGGGCTTTGTGCCGACACACCCCCGATTCTGTCTCAGAACACAGCTAAGCCCTACCCTGGGTCTCAGCTTTCCAGTTGGGAAAAGAAAGTGCCTGCAATTACTGTGTGCCAGTTACCTGGCTTTGGATTTAACCTATAACAACCCTCCTAGAAGGCAGATTTTGTTAGTATCACTCAGATATAAAAACTGGGCCTGAGAGAAGAAACTCACCAGATAGGAGGAGTGCCTGTATTTGAACAAACGCCACTCTAATCTAACAAGTAGGATGAGAGATGGTGGCCCCAGACTAAGAGATCAGCAGGACCAGCAGAAGCCAAGGAAGGATGCTGGGACAGCCCCGCTGGGTACCAGACAGGAAGCGATCCCTGCTCATCCATCACCTCATCGTCGCTGCCACCGCTGAGTGCAGCTGACCACAGACAAGATGTATGACATCCATGTGGGCGGGGGAAGAGGCAGAGGAGGAGAGAAATAAATCAAATGCCCAGCAGACACATAGCCCAGTCCCTCTGCTACACCAAGGCCAGCCAGAGAACCAGCCACACATCCCACTTTAGGGAGGTAGCAGACACTGCGCCAGCCACAAAGCCCTGGGGCTAAAGTTAATGAGCATTACAATCGCTGCGGCTCCTAGGGACCCAGTGCCCACGCGCGTCTAGGTACTTAGCCAGCATGTGTGCTGATGGCTTCTGAGGCTCTTCACAGCTCTGCTGGAGGGATGTGGTTATCTCCGTGACCACTAGACACATGTGGGTGGCTTGCTGTGCACCAGACATTGTTTCACACATGTTGAATACATTAGCACATTTAATCAAATCCTCACCACAACTTCACAGGCTAGGTACTGTTATTTACAGATGTCAAAGAAAGGCATAAAGAAGTCAGTCACTTGCCCGAGGCCACACAGTTAGCAAAGGCAAAGTCAGCACAATGGCTCCGGGACCCAGTCCTTCCTCACTGCATGTTGCAGCCTCTCCAAGGGCTACCCAAGGTCACTGGTCAATGTAGATTCAAGTCTGTCTCCAAAGCCTATGCCAGCAGATGGTCAGCTGGCCACCTCCTGAAGTCCATCCTACCTTTGAACAGTCTTGATTTGTACAAGGGTCTTCCTCTCTCTGCACTTACAGGATCCATTTGTTTACATGAGAGGAAGCTGAGTCTCAGATTACTTCTCAGAAAGAATCTACCCAACATCACACAGCTAACAAGTGGCAGATGTGAGAACAGAGCCAAGGGAGTCAGACTTGGGAACCTGCGCTCCCAACCACTATTCACACACCTCAGCACTGGAAAGCTCCTTGGGTGTGACAAGTAATGAACAACCAGCCAACTACTGAATGGTTACAGTGGGTCACAGTCACACACATGCTTTCATTTAACCCTGCCCAGGATCCTTCAAGGTAGCTACAGTTATCCATAATTTATAGGTGAATCAACAACCTTCCTAGTTTCAAAAAAGGGAATATAATTGACCACATCTCAGGTCAAGGAAGTAGATCGTGTGAGAAGATGGAAAGGAGATGACCCAGGGGCCCAACATTGGGTTCTTATTCCCAGTTCCACCTCCACCACCTGTTCTGGAACTTTCTAGAGATTCTTGGCTTGCATTTCTCCTCTAGGTCAAAGGATATGATCTATAGCTGCTTCCCAACAGGCAGCGCCTGTGGCTCAAGGAGTAGGGTGCAGGTCCCGTATGCCAGAGGTGGTGGGTTCAAACCTGGCCCTGGCTAAAAACTGCAAAAACAAATACAGCTGCCTCCCAAGGAGCTCCAGATCCCCTGGCTTGTCTGTCCACATCTCCAGCTCCTCTGGGCTAGAGAGAGGCCATGGACAGAGTGCCAAGTATTTTGTGGGGGTGTTTATGTGTTTAGAGGAAGTCTGGTAAAATATTTGGCAAAGAAAATATTGCTAGCAAGAAAAATCCCCTGGCCCCACTGACAGCTGCAAATACTGGTTCCCAAGATCAGGGTCAGCTCTGTCCTTCTCCTCTGTGCCCATCTCAGGAAGAGCCAGTGCAGTGTGAGGAAGAAATACTGCCTAGAGTGGGGCCCTGCCAGGGCCAGGTCCTCTCCTAGCCAGACAAGGGCTGTGTGTTGGCTTGAGGAAAAACTGAAACCAGGCCAGGCCAGAGACAGGAACTCTGGGTCCCAAGATGATGGGAGGGAGCTCTGGAGTAGACAGACCTCTCTCATGTCCAGTTCTCCATCTGTATCTGTCTCCAAACCCCAAAGTAGAAATGAGAGTTTGTTTTTCCCCACCCACGCTTGTCCTAAAGATCAAATGGGATGGTGGATGGGAAGTTCTGGACAGTAAGTGCCCATTCATTGATTCATTCATTCATTCAGCCAACACAGGTTTGCCCAGTACCTGGCATACATGGCCGGTATGAGTAGGCACAGCCCGTGAGTACACAGGCTAAGTGGCTCCTTTCCTGGTGGTGCTGATGGGGAAGGCAGAGAGCAATGTGGAGCAACACAGAGCCCAACGCATAGAAGCAACTGGCCCATGCTGTGGTACAGGGAAGGAAGGCATTGGATGGACCCTGGGAAGGCCTCTAGGGAGAGTGAGATCTGAGCTGAGAGCACAGAGGCGGAACAGGTAAGAGTGGGAAGGGCAGGTGCCAAGCTCCAAGGTGGGAGGGAGCAGAGGAGGGAAACTGGAGGACACCAGGCCATGGGGAGCCTCGTGGCCTAGGACAATGAGGAGACCTCTCTGCCCAAGCATGTGAGAGTAGATGTGACTGAAGATGGGAAGCAGCAGGGGCCATGACAGCTACTACCCAGGGAAAGTCACAAATAGCCTTCCCCTTGCCACCACTCATCTCTGATTTCTAACCTCCCAGTCCCAAAGTTCCCTCCACCTCATTTCCCTCCTGGGGAATGGCCCTTGGACCAGGCATCAGCAGGTGTCACCAAAGACTGTGAGAAAACTTCCCTAGGACAGTGCAGGAGGAATGGGAGGTACAGAGGACCCTAGGGGCAGCAGAGCCCTTGGTATGGAAGACAGCAGAGCATTAGGACCAAACCTCCCTGCCCTTCATGTTTAATGAATGGAACTCCTACCATGCGCCTGGCCCTGAACTGATCCTGGGAAGGAAAATAATGGGCAAAATGACAACTCCCTTCCTCAGGGACCTGCCATCCAGTGGAAAAGATGGACATTGATCAAATGACGTGCGGAGGTCTCCCAGACATGTAAGATGCTAGCAGGGGACGTGCTGAGGCAGGGTAGGTGAGAGGCTAGCATCACAGGTGGCTGCAAGGGTGGGGTGTCTACTGGGCTAGGAGGGGAGGTGAGGGTATAGGCAGGAAGGAAGAGAATGACCCATGGGAGGTCCAGACCAGGGTCTGGTCGGGAGGAGTGTGGACACACAGCAGGGGACGGTCAGTACAGGGAAGAGCAGTAGTGAGATGAGGGAGGCTCAGGGCTGGGGTGGGGTTGACAGGCTGCTACGGAGGCCCTGGTTGTGCTAGGGCCAGGGGAGACAGACCAGCAATGAGGCCACTGCAGGGCCCCATAGGAAGGAAAAGGATGACGGTGGGGAGGTAGCCAGACCTTTGACCTGTCTTGAAAGCAGGCAGGGTGAGCTTGGTGGAAGATCAGACATGGAACATCTGGGACAGAGAACACGGCATCCCACACAGCTGGGAGACAAAGCCGTCAAACAGGAGCCCAGTTCTAGGCATTTTATAACAGAGACATCTGGTAGGTCTGTGGGCAGCAACCTGAGCTACATGCCCACTTACAGATTTCAGATTTCAATGTGGAAGTTGTTGAGGAGTGGGTGAGATCCCTCAGAGGTAGAGAGAAGAAAAGAGGTCAGCAAACTAGACCCCAGGGTCTCCAACATTGTCACATGGGGCAGTCAACAGTGACCTGTCAAAGAGCCTGAAAAGGGGAAGCAGTGAGGGAGGAGGGAACCAGGGAGAGAGGTCTGGAGGTCACAGATGGGGAGCATTTTAAGCATCAGGGAAGAGGCCACAGAACCACATCCTGCACCAATTTCTGATAAGAAGGGGACAGCATTTATTGTGGAATTTGGTTCCGTACAGGTGGGTACCCTGAGTGATGGGGTGAAGGCCTCACTAGAGTGGGGCAGGAGAATGGCAGGACAGCAAGGGGAGTCAGCAGAGACAGTGACCACTGCAACACCAGACTTCATTCCCCAGCCTCTAATTTCAGGAATGGTCTGAACTGTCCATCTACACATCCTCTAGTAACAAATGACCAGGGAGTTAAGGGGAGGAAATGACAGGAAAACACACCTTCACACCTACTCCCAAAAGCCTCCACAACAGGTCTCTTTGCTTCAAAAGAATCTCTCTTTTTGAATGATTGAAAAATTATGTTCAACAAGAACATTAGAGAGATGATAATGACTCTGTATCCACATTGCGGGTGGCCTGAGAGGGACGTGGACTGACTTTTACCTGGTTCATCTTGAAACCAACAATCTCACAATTCCAAGGAACTCAACAGTGTTGAACAATACCTTCCAATATTTTGGTTAAAGGTGGTGGTTCAGCAAAGAAAAGAAAAAGAAAAGGAATTATCAGTTACTGAATGCTGCCCAATACACCCAGCATATCCTGATTACCCCAGATGGTCTTCTGATTTTCCCAGAAGACGGAGGTTCACAAGATTAGGTGACTGTCCCAAAGTAACAGACACATAATCAAGATCTAGAATGCCAGCCAAAATCTCCCATCTTTGCACAACAGCAAGTGCTGTGTGGATGGCCAGCGTGAAAAGGGAAACAGCAAGACCAGTGCCAGGCTGAATGACCTTTCTGCTAACCAAGGGTCCTGGGGACCCAGAAACCCCCTTAAATGAGTAGATGTGAGAGACATTCACATAGCAGATGGTGACAGGGATGAAGATCCTAGGGTGTGATCACGGACTAATGGCAGGCAGGGAAAGAGGTAACGTGCCAGAGGGACTGTAGGGCACTCCTACTCTGTTGGGAAGTTATAATCATGGAGGAGTCAGGACAAGAACAAGCATGTCTGAGGGTCTAACCCTCTGCTGGGGCATGACCACTGCCCCGGTGCTAGGGAGGCCACAGGGAGCAGAAGAGAATCCCTGCCCTCAGGAAGCTCACATACCCGTGGATTTTATTATTCAATTCTCCCAACAGCCTTCCTGAGGATTTTGTTATTCCCAATTTACACATTAACTAAGGCTTAAAGGATTGAAAGGCCTGCTCCTGGTTTCTCTTCCAGAAAGTGGCAGAGGCAGGATTCAAACCCAGGTCTACTCAAACCACAGGGGTTGAGGTCCTTCCCACTGCATATCCCCTCTGGCCTTCTGGGCACACACTGTCATAACTGGTGATCACCAATGAGAAATGGCACTTTTGGAGCTCTCAGGGAATTTATCTCTCACACTTGGTCTATCCTTATTTCAAGGGTAAGTAGACACCTTCTGTTCAAGTCTGGTCCTCCCATCAGATTCTGCTGCCTTTTTCTTCCCAGAGAAGTTTGGTAGACATGGTGATGACTGTGATGATGATGGTGGTGATGATGGTGGTGATGGTGGAGGTAGTGGTGATAGTAGTGGGGATGATGGTGGTAATGATGATAATGATAGTCATGATGATGGTGGTGGTGCTAGTGGTTATAATAATGATGATGGTGGTAATGGTGGTGGTGATGGTAATAGTGGTGATGATGGTGGTGGTGATGTTGGTGGTGATGGTGGTGATGATGGTAGTGGTGATGGTGAAGGTAGTGGTGACACTGGTAGTGGTGATAGTACTGGGGATGATGGTGATAATGATGATAATGATAGTGGTGATGATGGTGGTGGTGCTAGTGGTTATAACAATGATAGTGGTGGTAATGGTGGTGGTGATAATAGTGGTGATGATGTGGTGGTGATGGTGACAGTAATAGTGGTGATGATGGTGGTAGTAATGGTGACGGTAAAGATAGTGGCAACAATGGTGGTGGTGATAGTGGTGGTGATGGTGGTAGTGATGGTAATGGTGGAGGTAGTGGTGACATGCTGGTGATGATGGTAATGGTGATGGTGGTGATGGTGATGATGAAGTAGTGGTGACATTGGTGGTGATAATAGTAGTGGTGGTGATGATGGTAGTGGTGGTGATGGTGGTGATGGTGGAGTAGGGGTTGGTGGTGATGATGGTAGTGATGGTGAAGGTAATGGTGACAATGGTGGTGGTGATAGTGGTGGTGATGGAGGTAGTGGTGACATTGGTGGTGGTGATGGTGGTGACAATGGTGATGATGTGATGCAGGTGGTGGTGATAATGAGAGGGAGAATAGGTCTACTCAGATGACTTTCAGTCAAGGGACTGACTCTGGTAACTTGATGTGTGACCTTGGGTGAACTACAGCTGTCTTCTGAGCCTCAGTTTCCTTATTTGTGAAATAAGAAACTACCCAGCTCTCAGGATTTTGATAAGGATAGATGAAAGGAAATAAGAAATGCCCAATATGGTGGTGTGGTGCTGAGCTCACAGGTGCTATGCTCACATAGCACTGTTTATGTGACAATCATCCTTTGATACACTTTACAAATATCAATTCATTTAATCTTTCTAATAGCCCCATGAGGTGGGGATTATTACTACTATTTGTTTATTTGGAATATCTGAGGAAATGAAAGCACCAGGAGGCAAAATTCCTTGTCCAAGGTCACAGGGCGGGTAGGTGGCAGAGCTGGCATTTGCCCCTATGTTCTGACTACCACTACATGGGGCTGGAGCTGAGGGGGTACACCTGGGTTCCTCCGGATTTACACCTTCTCCTGGGTTCAGTGTAGCAGACCCCTTACCCACGATAGTGCCATGGTTCTCAAAGCCAGGAGAACCCCCTTCTTGACGCCACCTATTTGTCTACTCATAAGCCCTATCCAGTTGCTCCTAAATACACCCCACAAACAAGGAGCTCCTGCCCACTGTGCAGGCCATGCCATGGAATCCTCTCAGAAAGCTGTGGCAGGGGGTCTATTAGGAATCAGCCTGTTTGTACACATTAGGGCCCATGAGCAGCACCAATCCACTGCCCAGAGAAGCTCCAGCCCCATGCATGAGCCGGGCAGCCTCAGCATCCTCAGCTGCCCCCGCCCACAGTCTCTGACCTAGCCCTGAGCTGCCTACAGGCAGGAGAGGGGGGTAGCGGGGACCTTAGATCCCTGCTTGGGCCCTGGCTCCTATGGAGGAGATGGCATTGGAAGCCAGGCACAGCTCAGGAAGGCAGAGTTTTGGATTCTTTGATGGAGACTTTAAACAAGGCAGGGACACAACCAAAGGAGCTCCAAGCTGGGAAGTGGGGTTGGGGGCGGGGACTTGCAGAGGAGGCGGCCTTGGCCAGAGCCTTGGGGACAGGCCTGCTCATTCCAGCTCCAGAAGTTACCATGAATGGGTGACCAGACTTGGAGGACTTGGCAGCTCTGCAGGCTGCAGCCGTGCCCAGCACCCACGGCAGAGAGGCAGGTGCAATGCCACATCTCTGTGTGTGTACTTCAGGGTGACACGAGTAGGCATGTGTGCCTGCCGTGTGTCTCTGTGGGACCGTGTACGTGGATGCGTTTGGCCATTTCTACAGTGGGAGTCCTGGCCTTGGAAGACAGTAACAGAGAAAGGAGGTGAGGAGCTTTTGTGTAAGTGGCATGTGGGATGCACTCCCAGGATGGCTCAGTGAGTCCCTGCCTGCTGCAGTCATGCTGCCAGTGACACATTCCCAACAAGGCAAAGGGCCCCAGTCTGGCAAGCGTGAGAGCTCTGACCCACAGGCCCAGCGCTGGGAGGCAAAGCCAGGCCTGCGGGGCTGGTCCCCTGCCCATAGCTGACCCAGGACAGAAGACTGTGGGTCTGCCTATATATTGCCATCCCCTCTCCCCACTCCACCCCGGCCCCCTCTCTACCTACCTCCTGTCTGGTGTTCATACCCTTTCTGTCCTTCCTGTCCAGGCTGGCCCTGTCCTCTGCCCACACCCACCCCTGCTTTGCTCTGCTGACCCAGTGCCCCCTTCAGGCTTGCTCCCTCCTCTCCCAGAGGTACCCACCCAGCTTCACGATGGCGCCCAAACTCACGGCTCCCCACAGCTCTGTCCCCCTCAGGTATGAGGACCAGACAGTGCCAAGCAGGACTTGAAGTGCAACCCACCTGCCCTCCCAGGGCTCTGAGGTGCCCACACCATCCCTTGCCCTAACCAGACACCACGGTCTGTGCAGCTCCTGCCTCCATCTTCTCATTTACAGAGGAGGCGCCTGGGGCTAAGGTGGGCAGCCAGTTTGTGGGTGTAGAAGCTTCTGCCATCCCCTCCCAAAAGTCTATCAGCTACAGATGGACAGGGAAGGAAGGCTGGCAGCTGAGGGAGCTTCAAGAGACAAAAGAGAAAGGCACTTCTTTCTGGAATTAGCATCCGACATGTAGAACCAGACCACAATCAGGAGAACATCCGAATGACACTGTGGTTCTGTCCTCTGACTCCGCAGACAAGGAGTCGCATGACCATAAAGAGGACCTGCCTCATGGTGAGACCCCCACACACAGCCAGGCTGGGCCCAGACCCCTACCGCAGTGCTGCTCACCCCTCCTTCCAGAATGCCAAGCCCAGGGTGACACCTGCTGAGGGACACAGCTTCACACACTTCCGCAGATACAGGGGGTTTTATGGGAACATTTTCCTGGGAATACTAGCACACGGCTTCTAGTGCTATAATAGTAAAACCTCCCCTACCTTTGATTCAAGTTCACAGCCCTGGGTCCTAATGTCAACAGTTCAGTGTAGTCAGACATCTGTTTAGGCTCTCTCCTTTCTACCTCTGTTCTGTTTGTTCCTTAAGGGAGGGGGCCTTGTGCTTTAAGTGTGCAGGGTCCACCATCTTTCCAGAGCCAATATGCTCAACTCTAGGATCCAAACCAAACTCCCAACACCTGCCCTTCAGGGACTCAGCGGGGCCGGGAGATGAGAAACTGCAGGGAGTGCCAGAGTAGTGACCACACTCAGGTGGCACACAGACCCAGGACATCCTTCTCCCCTGGAGATTCCGACCGTGGACTTCAAGCAAAGCATCTGCCCACACCTACTCTACCAGTTAGTCCATCACCTCTGACCCCTGAGCTGCTGCAGGATTGGGGACTAGTAATGGAGACCCCCAGGATTTCACAGGCAGCTTGGGGTCTTGGTGGGACAGGTGCCGAGCCAGCCTGCAAGTGATGAGAGAAAAATAAACCACTTTCCCTACATGGACTCTGAGTAGAAGGAGACAGCTGAGGACAGAGGGGTGACAAACTGAGACTCTATCACTGGAATCCAGAGGAGGTGACAAGACCCTTCCCTGAGTCCCTGGAGGGATGGGACCTCCCCCACAAAAGCAGGACCAGAGAAGGGGAGGGCACAGCATGAAGAAGGTGCAGACGGCTGGACCTGGTCCCAGCACTGACCCTAAGTCACTCCCCATCTGTGCACAAATCATGTCTGTCTTCAGTGCTCAGAAAACAGGACCGCTGGAGACACCCAAACTGCCCCCCTGCGCCACGTCCTGCCTCCTGCTCACGGGTCAGTTCTGAGGGAAACGGCATACAAGGTGGGCACTATGTGTTGTAGTCCCAGCCAGTCTCTGCACTGACGTGGGGCCAGCGCTCAGACACTATTATGTCCACGACCAGTTCCTAAGAGAGGCCACAGGGACAGCCGCCACACTTGCTCTGCGCCCACCTTGTGTGCCGTTTCCCTGCACTCACCCTTGCCACTCGGGGCTCTCCTTGTTTCTCTGTCCCTGAACAACAAGGCAAGTCCCACCTGACAGCAAGGCGGATGTGCCACATGAACAGGGCACGCCCCTCTCCTCTGTGAGAGGGCAGACAGTAGACACGGCGTACGAAGATGCTAAGACATGTCCCATTTTCCAAAGGCTTCCTGTCCTTCACTGCACAGCTTAAAACGAAATAAAACAAACTCTTCAAGGGGCTCCCATTCAACTCAGAAAAACACTGCACATTTTCTCCATGGCCAGGACAGCTCCAAACACAGCCTCTGACAATGCTGCCCTCCCTCACCACGCACCTGCCTTTACTCAAAGTTTCTAGCAGTCCTGCTAAGGCCAGTCCTGACCGCCCCTTCACACAAAGCTCCCTCCAGCTGGAGCACTCTGTCCTCACCCTTTGCCCAGCTGTGTCCTTGGAGGGGTCCCCTGACCACCTGAGCTGAGCACAGCCCTTCCTTCCTGTTTTCCGTACCCTCTCCCCCTTGGATATGTTCCACGGAGCCCTTCTCACAGCTCGCAGCTCTAATGACCCTCCTTAACTGTGCATGCCAGCCTCATCACTGGTTTATCATGAGAGCTGTGGAGTGTCCCACTCACAGTGACATTTCCTGGACCAAGGAATAACATGACTGCAGCAAACCTGGAAAGGATCTTCCTTGACCATCCCATGTTTCAGATGGGAAACTGAGTCAGAGAGCTCACAGGACAGCCTGAAAGACATGGGGGCATGCATCAGAAAAGATGGGACACATGCCTGTGCCACGAATGGGCACTGCGAGGCACCACACCACACACTATTTATATGTCCGTGCGTCTCATCCTCAGGTAATGGCAGTTTGTTGTACCCACATTACAGACTCCGAAACTGAACATTCAAGGTTGAGCAGTAAGTAAAGAGATGATGAAGGCAACACAGGAATTCAAACCAGGCCCCTCACCCTCATCTTCCAAGTGTTTAAGCAGGAAATAAACTGCCAGGCCTGAGTTAACTTTTTTTGTTTGTTTTAACTGAGACAGAGTCTCTACTCTGTGGCTCTGGGTAGAGTGCCACAGTGTCACAGCTCACAGCATAGCTCACCTTAAACTCTTGGCCCAAGTGATCCTCCTGCCTCAGTCTCCTGAATAGCTGAGTATAGGCATCTGCTACCACGCCTGGCTAGTTTTTCCATTTTTAGTAGAGATGGGAGCTCGCTCTTGCTCAAGGTGGTCTAGGATGCCTGAGCTCAGGTAATATACCTGTCGGGGCCTCCCAGAGTGCTAAGATTGCAGGAGTGAGCCACTGCACCCAGCCGAGATGTTTTCAAAGATAAAATAAAATCCTCTCCTAACTCAGATTTTAACAGATCTCACTGCAGGTTACTGGCTTCTCATTTCTTTCTTTCTATGTAGATGCTTAAGGCCATTTGTGGCTTCCAATCAAGAAAACCCTGTGGGCCAGGGAGCCCTGGACCTCCTGCACCCAAGCCCTGCTGCCTGTCTAATGATATAAGGTATTTGCCCAGGCTGGTTACGTACATGTACTAGAAAATGAAATAATCTGTTGCTGAGTCAGGGTTGCCAACGAGACATCTCTAACTGTCCCTCCCCGAGGGAGGCCTCTCCTGTCAAGTGTACTGGGCACAGGGAGCAAAGTGAAGAGGCTGTCTCTTGCCTGTGCAGCCCTCCCCTCACCCCAGAGCACCCCTTTTCCACATTGGCGGTGAGGCTGGGGCAAGTGGACTGAAGTCCCTGCAGTCTGTTTGGCCTGAGTCCCGACACACAGGCAACAGTGCTAAGCAGTGTTCCCGCTCCAGGAAGGAGCATCTTCCCTTCCTGGGAGGACATCATGCACGGGGGACAGTGGTGTGGGGGGAGAATGCACTCCAGAATGGACGCCGAGAGTCACGGGGCTCCAGGAAGGGGGCTGCCTCCTGTGGCTTTCCGCGACGAGTCTGCTATCTCCGGGCTCTTGTCAACCCTTCTCTGAAGTGGAGAATGATAATGTACAGATAATGATTTCTCAGCGAATCTTTGCCATGTGCCCATGGAGAAGAACTGGGTGAGCTATTTTCCAGACAAGGAAACTGCAGATAGGTCTTGTGCCCAAATCCACAGAATTAGTACACAGCAGAGTAATGTTTACAACTACATCTGTAGGATTTCAAAAACTCTGTTCTTCCAACTTCATTTTTTTTCCTGTCCCCCAAAAGAGAAAACAGACGGCAGTGCCATCCCTGGACCCAGAATGAGGCTTAAGGTCCTTCTCTGGGCCTGACACACAGAGGAGGAAGAAGGGACAGGGACTGAGCCCACTCAGACCCCAGACCCGTCTTCTACACTAGTGATTTTCAACAACCATGAGAGGATCTTAGGCATGCTTCGAAGGTTTTTAAAAGATATTTAATTAAATTATTTTCCAAAGAAGTTCAAAGCACTGTAAGCATATTCTTTTTTTTTACTTTTTTTTTTCCTTGATCAACATAATTTAAGTGTGCCACAGAAGTTTAACTATAAATACAAGTGTGCTGTAAGCCAAAAAGTTGAAACACACTAGTCTAGACCACGCTCCAGAGCTTCCCTGCCCCAAAGGCCTGAACCTGCTTCCAAAAGTTCAGCTTCATTGTCAATCTATTCTCCAGAGCGTGGACTGAGCCACTCCTAGGGTCCCCTGGGCAGGTATCCGTGGGCTTGTGGACAGAGCTTGCTCCTCACGTCAGGGTGTTCCTACACATGCTCATGATGCCGTCCCTGGGGCGAGACCAAGCAGCGGCTGTGAGGAGGAGGCAGCCAGCTGCAGGTTGGGGATTGGGGATTGGGCCACCATATCCTTCCAAGGCACTTTAAGGAATCCAGGGATTCTGAGTTCAAACCTGCCTCCCACGTGTCACACAGGTGTATTCATCAAGTGAGGAAGAGAGAACATACTTTCTAGGGCACCTTTTACACTTGGCCTCTCAGTTACAGACAGCAATCCATGCAGTATGCAGCCCTCCTGCGTTCCCCACCCCGGGCTACTCATGGTGAGGGCAGATCAGCAAGTGCAGCATGGTCTGGCCCAGCTCGCTTATCCCAGACGCACAGAGGCGATGGGCTCTGCTGCACACCATGGCCTCACATCGACCAGCTCAGCCCTTCCCAGCCCAGGAGTGTGTCACTCTCCGCCCAATCTGAGTACAAGGCAGGAAGAGTCTCTGTGCTCCTGGTTTTGGGGTCCAAGACAGAAGATGTCTGCAACAGACACACACACTAGCAGGTGCTGAGGGTGCCGGGACTCACCCCCCAAGAGGCCCCAAGCAGCCTGCCCGCCAGACTCCCTCAGGGCAGCACCAGCCAGCAAGCTCCTCTAATCACTCCCCCTCCATGGCCATTCACTCTCAACGCCTGTCGTTAGATTGATGTCAGTAAGAACCGTTTATAAATAAGCAAGCAGACATCCGGAAAGCACACATCCTGTGTGTCTGAAACCAAATCAAGCAAAATTGACAGATCTGATTTCCAGAAAATGGGAGTCAGTACTACACAGGAGCCAACAGATACTCAAAAAGTACATGCAGAGTTTTAGTGAAGTTACTTTTTTTTTCAGGAGACTATTCCAGGGTGAGGGACAGAAGGAAGGGGTCTTTGTTGCCTTGAACAACCCTTTCCAGGCTTAGTGTTGTGTGTGTGTGCTCATGTAGGTAAGCCTCTGTATGTGTGGGGGGGGGGGGCATGCAGGGCGTGTGTGTGTGTGTGTGTGTGCACACTTGTGTATCTGTGAGTGTGTCTACATAGCTAAGTGTGTGCATTTGTGCGTGTGTTTGTGTGTGGGTAAATTCAAAGAAGCCAAAGTCAATGTAATCAAAGAGACAAGACACATATTTCACTGTAAAACAAGTCACTAAAACACCCAGGTTTGACACGTGTCCTCTCTCAAGTCTTCCCCTAAGTGTGAGGTTGTATCGGAAGCATTGCAATTAGTCAACCACATCTCCTGAAAAACTCAGAGACAGAGGGTAATCTGGGTCCCCACCCCCTCTCTGACAAGTGTAAGACAAGTTCAGCCAGGACGGGATTAGCTGCAGGATGTCAGAGCTGCTCAGAAATGCAGAATTTCACCGTGAATTTAATTATATACTTGTATATTTATAAAGAGACATATTTATATAGAGAGCATCCTTGTATACATACTTTCTGCAACTGCCAATTTGGTGGCAGCCACTATAGTTTATCCCTTTATCAACTCAAAACTAAAACCACCATGAGAAATGCACAGTCATACCTCCGGGAGTTGGGACACTTGGGCACAGCATGACCACAGTAGTGAGATCCTCACAGCTGTGTGGGCACAGCCTCCTCTTTACTAGAGATGGGGCCAGGGACAGAGTGACATGGTTGGCACAAGTCCCCACAGCCGAGTGGTAGTAAGGGGAGTATGCAGATTCTTACCTGACCTCCAACCCATCTAGTCTCACAGAGGCACAAATCCACGTCCAAGAGCAGGGGGTACAAGGAACATAAGAATGGGTCAAGAACATAAGAGCAGCCCTTAAAATAACAGGCAGAGGAAAGCTGTAATTTGATGTCACACAGAGGGGGCAGCTGGTCAGACATGATGCCATGTCTCATGTGGCCATTCACTCTCAACGCCTGTCGTTAGGCACAGAAGGGAAGGGCCAAGGAGGCCTCTACAATGGAGCCCCACCTCCACTCTCCAGTGAGGAAACTGAGGCCCCATCACACATGTCCCAGGGGCCCTCGGGGGTGGCAGCAACTAGATTCTCAGTCATCACCTCAGAACACAGAATCAGGAGGCAGCAAACTTCTACAGAAAGGGCCAGACAGTAAATACCGTATATACTCGAGTATAAGCCGAATTTTTTCAGCACAAAATTTGTGCCGAAAAACCCGAACTCGGCACAAATTTTGTGCCGAAAAAACTCTGCTTATACCCGAGTATATACGGTACCTCACCCCTTGGTCCATGTGGTCTCCGTCGCAACTACTCAACTTGACATTCCAGTGTGAAAGGAACCACCAAAGACAATGTGGAAATTCCAATAAAACGTAATTTACAAAAAACTGATGGCAGGCTGGGTCTGCGAGCTGTTATGGGTGGCCTGACACATCAGATCACAGGAGCTCTTCCTTCCTGAACGGACCGATTCCCTGTAGAGACATCATGACAGAGGAGGGTCTAGGCTCCTCTTGACTTACTTCCTGGGACAAACAGCTCAGACCATCGCCCCTCTGACACCAGCCCGGTGGTTTTTGCCATGCTGGTAACAAGAGTTAATGTGCTGGGGCACCAGCCACAAAGAGGGCATTCCTGTGCCTGTGCCCTCTGTTCTAGAAATCAAATAGTAGCAGTATTGTCTTCACTATAGGGAAAATTAAAGTTCGAGAGAATAATCTGTCAAAATAAACAGAGAAGCTTGGACTAGTGCAAACTTTTAGGCCAAGTCCACCTGCTGAGTCAATGCCATCAAGGCCCAGGCCCTGAGGGAGAGAAGGCAGGGTTCCAGGTCCAGTCAGCCCTGCATTCACACCTGGGCCCCCCCAGGCCTGCCCATCAGCGTGCACAGGTGTACATGGTATGTGTGTGGCATCTTGATTTCAGATAAAGGGTGCAATTTAAAAAATGCTTACACAAGCTTCTTTGAGGATAATAATAAAAATGTTCAGAAACACTGCCCTTAAGTAAAAGGTACTTATTTGCTCACTTTACTGGTGTTATATATAGATATGTAAACATTCATATATAAGTGAATAAATTGTGCGTGTGTGTAAATGTACACAGTATGGGTGTGTGCTCAGGGCCATCATCATACAAGCACCTTCCAGCACCAGCGCACTAGGTCCTCAGGTTCTCTGCAAGGTGCACTGAGTAATTCCCAGACACTAGAAATCCACCTCCAGCAAATTCACAGGCAGGTAAAGTGTTCAGTATAAGAAGTTCCCACGGGCGGCGCCTGTGGCTCAGTGAGTAGGGTACCGGCTCCATATACCAAGGGTGGTGGGTTCAAACCCAGCCCCTGCCAAACTGCAACAAAAAAATAGCCTGGCATTGTGGCAGGCTCCTATAGTCCCAGCTACTCGGGAGGTTGAGGCAAGAGAATCGCCTGAACCCAGGAGTTGGAGGTTGCTGTGAGCTGTGATGTCATAGCACTCTACCGACGGTGGTAAAGTGAGACTCTGTCTCTAAAAAAAAAAGAAGTTCCTACATTGTATTGTCATCATCAAACATCGCCTAGAAGCAGAATGAAGAATCAAACTGGGAATGACAGAGAGATGGTGGTGCAGGGTCTCACAGCCAAATGAGATACATCTGTCTTAGCTCATCTGTGCGAGAGCTGCACAGCAGCTCTGTGATGAGCCCAAGGCACAGGCATTCGTGTTGAACAAGCTCCTGTGGCTCTAAAACGTGGGTTATATAGTTTTAGGCAGAGACAGGAGTCAGGCAAGGACAGTAACCAAGGGGATTCCAGGCTTGGGTCTCACTGTGCAGAGTCAGGACAGTATCTTTCTTCCTTGAGATACACAAATTAAAAATAAATGACGAGTAGGTTTTAGTTTTCCACCATTTTCAATAATTTTCACCTAAAATTTCACAGCACATAATTGGAATTAAATAATTCAATTAACCATTTCCACTGGGTGACCTCAATCATAGTAAGTTCTCCCATGAGAAACTCCCAGTGACCTTTAAGGAAGAAGAGCCCAGAATGAATTGCTGTTGGAAGCTGACGTGATCCCAAGTGCCAAGCCACAGGCATTGACGTGGCGGCTCCCAGCCCACAGCTGCCGCTGCCACTGCCGCCCGCTCCCTTCCCCCCCTTCCCATGCTGCGGGTCCACCCAGAGGGAACAGCAGGGCAGGTCACTATGTGGTCACATACATGCCCCCAGACGTGTGTGTCCGTGTGCATGTGGTGTGTCTGTGTGGCATGTGTGTGGTATGTGTGTACATGGGGGTGTATGTGTGTAATGTGTACTCACGTGGCAGGTGATGTGTGTGATGTATGTGACGTGTGTGCACGTGTGTGTGATGTGTGTGCATGTGGGATAGGATGTGTGTGCATGTGGGATGTGATGTGTGTGCATGTGTGTGGTATGTGTGAAATGCATATGTGGTGTGTGCTGTGTGTGCACTGGGGGTGTGTGTGTCCTGTGTCCACATGGAGGTGTGTGCATCCTGAGTTTACCGTGGAGCCTCCAGCCAGGCAGAGGGATGTGGGAACAGAGCAAAAGTGTGGTCAGGAAGGCCTGGCCCCAGGGGACAATGCCACCAGCAGGGCTGTACCTCTTTTATGGCTTTACAAGACTCTCTTCAGAGGGAGGGGCTGCCTAAGAATTTCCCAGTCCACACATGCCACCCGGAGCTGCCAGCACCCAGCCGGCAAGCCCTCCCCCAGGGCCTCCTGGGCTGTGTCTTCAAAGGGAAGATGATCACAGGGACCAGCGTGGACTCTGCTTCTGGCTCACCCAGGACCCCGCCCTAACTGTGTGAGCTGGGGAGAGAAAGCCACAGAGCCAAGCTCAAGTTCTGCCTCCTACAAATGGAACAGCCACACACCCCTGCTGAGCACACTCCCTCAAGGCCCCTCTCCCCGCCCCGACCTGGACTTGGGACCCTTTGCCTTCACTGTTCTCTGGGCCTGGAACTCTCAGCCTATGAATCATGGCTTGCAAACACACCTGGCCATTCTAAGCACAAGGATCTTGCCTACTCAAAGAGGCCTTCCACTCCCCTCCCCGGTCACGTGCCTGGCTGACCTTCGGTGCACTCACCACTGTAGGCAATTAGCTTGCCCACTGCCTGGCTGCCTTTATTTCCTTTCTGGAAAGTGTTACCCTAAAAGTAGTGTCATGTATGTCCCATAGCCCTCCTGCCTCAGAAAATGCCTGGTATATGACAGGGCCAGATAAATACACATGGAAAAAATAACCCAGTAATACATAGCAAGTGTGTAAAAACAACCCCTGCTGCAAGACGTCATCTATAAATGTTTGTTTAGTCCCTCCCAATTACGTGAATAAGTTGTGTGATTTACTTTTTACTTTGCATTACAAAAGTGCAAAATGGATTTTTAAGTGACCTAATAATTGGTCTATCTGAAAAGTGGAGCATTCAGTAGTCAAAACTCTCATCAGAACAGCAGCGTAGCAGTCTGTGAACGCAAAGGGAAAGAGAGATTAGGGGAAGGTCATGAGCTAAGATGGGGAAAAGCACCCTGAGGCCTGGGCCAGGCTGCTCCTCTCCCCCAGTCTTGACCAACATCCCACCCCAAATATCCAAAAGCTAAAAGACAGGATTCACCAAAGGGCTCCCTTCCTGTGGGGACAAGGAGAAGGGACCACCATAGAGTATCCCCAAAATAGAAGTAGGTGGAGGCCTCAGCTGTGGCCAGCATTCCACAGACTCGCTCACAGTGGCCCGATAAGCTAAATAAAGGTTTTTTGTGGGCAGCACAGTGCCTCGGGTGGAGAAAGCTCTTAATTACAGTTGATTATCTGGGCCGAGCCCCATCCGCAGCCTCCGCCCCACATTGCAGGAAGCTGAGGCTGAGATTGAGTCCCCTGGGGACCTCTGTCAGGCTTTAGGGAAGCAACAGCTGACACCCTGACGTGCCCAAGGCCAAGGGGACACTGAGCCCCTAGTGCTAGGGCATACCTTAGGGGAGGCCACGGCCAAGGTCACAGGGGGAATGATGCCTGAAGTGCATCTAATAACACCACACCCTATGCTACTCCACTAACAAACCTGCATTATCCCCTCATTTATAAAAGCAGATAATGATTTCTTCACATTAGCTTAAGTTATTCACATGGTGACAGCCCCAATCCCAAAAGCTAAAAGACAGGATTACGTTATTGTGAGCCAGGCCCCTGCTAGGCACTGCACAGGGAGGGCTCTGTAATAAGACACCCAGGTGGGTCACAGAAGCACAGGTGGACACACATGTCCTGCACACACTGTAGCCCTCTGTGCTAGGGCACAGGCCAGGAGAGGGGGGAAAGATTCACATGCTCAGGCAGCAGATCTTGGCTGAGTGAACAGTCCGGCACCTGTGTTCTGGAACCCTGGATAGGAGACTTAGCCCTTCTCTCCACCCCGTGTCTCAGCCATAAAATAGGAAGAACCAGAAAACACACCTAAAGGGGCTAAGCAGTGAGACGGCAATGAAATGATGGATTTGAAGATATTTCCTAAATATCATAACTTCCCAGTAAGGACTCAGGACCTGGTGTCAAGAGCTTCCAGGACAAACTCCCACTCTGAGGCTTGCCGGTGGGCCCTCTCTGGGCAGCAGCTCAAGTTCTCTAATCCTCTAACTGAGTTCATCTCACTGACGAATTAGAAGCTTCACTGTGCAGACTCCAACCTCGGAGTACTGCACACACTGACCCTGATGTGTGTGAGCATGTAGCCAGAAGTGTGTAAGACGCAGATAAACTACTAGCACAACTTATCCTATCTGTAGTCGTGACTTAGGCGGCAGAATTCTAACACAGCTTGTAGAAGAATGTGGAAGGAAAGCCTCCAGGGGACCTGAGAAACAGAGGGTGGGAAAGGCCCACAGGGGGCCCAGGGACATTTGGGAGGGGTTTCTGCTATGGCCACCCTAAGAGAAACTCAGCCCAACCCTAGACCTGTTCCTGTTTCCCCTTCCCTGCCCACTGGTCACTTTCAGCTGGGCTTCCAGACCAGGTCAGCCTCTGCTCACAGTCCCCACCATGGGCACTGACCCCTCACTCTGTGCCTTGGCTCTGGACCCAGGTTCCCCTGTAAAGGTAGCCCCTGGGAGCCGGCTGCCCTCACGTTTGTCCTTCCTCCTTCCTGTGGCCAAGCTAGATGGCAAGTGCGCGGGTTTGGGAAGCCACCAGAGTTCAGTTTATCATGGCCAGCTCCACACCATAAGAGGAGGAGGGTAGAAAGAGGAGGGGAGACGGCCGTTATCCAGTAAGCTCACTGTTCATGTTATTTGGGGCTCTGCTATACGTGACAGGGCATAGAAATGATGTTTATTTCATATTCATGAGAAAGCTAAGATTCGTGGAAACCAGGCAATGTGCCAAAAATTATGCAGATAATAACGAGTCCAAGGACCAAAACCTAGAGATTCAACATCCACGGCTCTTACACCCCACCCACCGCAGCGGCTGCCAGATGCGTCTGCAGCCATCATTTTACCTCTAGGGGAGCAACAGGCAAACAAAAATGGGAACCACATATGTAATGTTATGTTTTCATAAAAAAAAAAAACCACAGGAGAAATTTATTTTACTATTATGTTGTGTTTAACACTAATTTTCCAAAGTATGATCATTTCAATGACTGATAAATATAAAAATATTCATGACATGTTTCACTTTCTTTTTCAGATTCTCTAAAACATTCCTTGTTATACTTTTCTACAAAAATTCCAGTGTGTATGTCACACTGTGTCACGTCTCATTTTGGTCCAACCCTATTGCGAGGGCTCAACAGCCACACATGTTGGACGGTACAGGCCAGAACATCTGTGTCCCCCGTGTAAAATGTCAGTGTCAACACCACCTCACAGGGCTGGATGGAGGCAGAGTGGGACGATGTGATGCCAGGTACAGTCAATGTGTGGTGCCAGCAAACAACAGACTCCCTCCATCCCGGCCACCGGGACTAGAGTCCAGTCGGGCTCTTCTCCTCCCCATCTGTCTCACCCTAGAAGGAAGGTGATGTTTTGTTTGTTTCCCTTTAGACAGAGAGTCTCGCTGTGTTGCCCAAGCAGATCTAGAACACCTGGCCTCAAGTGGTCCTTCTGCCTCAGCCTCCCACTCAAGCAGCAGGGATTACCGGCGTGCACCACCATATCCGTCTGGAGGTGAAATATGGGGCATGATTCAGCCTATTCTAGCCAAACTGCCTCGTCTAGACTAGCAACAAACTTGAAAAATCTAACCATTTGTCTCTGCTCACCAAAATATGAATGCTTTACAAATTTCAGTTATTGTTGGCTATGATCTCAGACTTGCAGCAGTTGTGGGGGTGAAATAGATTGATGCACAAGTATTCCTAACGTGCACATCACCAGGGCAAGCACAGAATTAGCTGTCAGGCCACTGCCCTTGATATCCTTCAAACAATATGTAGGAGTTCATAGGTCTAGGCTCTGCTCTGGACACGGAGGTGCCACAGGGAACAGAGTCGTGAAGCCACAACCTAGTGGATGAAAACAGACACACGAACCAAGATACCAATAAAATTACACACTCATTTGTGTAATTGGCTGCCACATTCCTGCTACACCAAGTAGACAAAAGAGTTTCTTAAGGACAAAGTGAATTCCAGACGCATTACTGCACCCTGGGCACCTGGCCCTTGCCCAGGGGAATCACCTGGTGTGTGTGTGTCAGAGGGATGAATGAATCCACTGACTGACTGAGTGATTAAACTGACTGAGGGTTTGATGCAATGCATGGTGGTTGAATGAAGGAATGGCTTAGATCCAATCTAATGGCTGCTATAATATATAATTGTTGAATGCCTGAAAGAAAAATCAAATGGTTTGGATCAAACTGAATGATCATCCTATAAAAAAAAAACCGGCTAGCATCGGTCCATGATTTTCTGGATCATCAATCTGAAGCCCCTCTTCAGAAGGGCTCCTGAGGAATCTTCCACGAACAAAGAGGTTTCCGATGTGTGAATTTTGTGATGCTCCTTGATTTAATCTTAGCTTGCTGTTGTCTAATATGCTACTGTTAGCTCTTCTATTTTATTTGCTTTCTTTTTAACTGAGGCCCTTGTGAAGGGATTTCATCTTGTTTGTCACCAGAATAGACAAGGCCCTCTTCATCTCACAGCTGTACTTACAAAACCTGATTCCCTTCAAATGACTGAGTGTTAACTTAAATCTTGCTTCTTTTGTAGGCATTTGGAGAAGCCTGGATGTAGAGAGTCTGGGTTTTTCTTGATGCTGTCACCATGGACTCATGTGCAGACTGGGGCGGCCAGCACTGGTTTCCCTTTATCTTGGTAACGCCCCCACCCCCACCAGTTTCCCTTGAGGGAGTTGAGGCAGTAACTAACTCCTGTCCCAAACATTAGACAAGGTCTAGGTTTAGGCCCAGCATACTCAACTATTTCCACTCCCAGGCTACATGACCCGCCCCGTCCAATCACACTGAGGCCCAGGCCCGCTGGGTGACAGTCTCTACCTGGACAGTGTGTACACCGGTTCTGAGACTCTGAGCCTTGCATTAGCTTCCCCAGGTCTCCCCGGCAAGACCACTCTCCCCTTCTCTGCCCTGCTCCCAGTCCTGCTGGCCACTGTGAATCAGGACGCCCCTTTGTTGGCTGGTATGAGACGGGGTTAGGCTAATGGGAGGTGATGGTCATGAAAGAGAAGAGGGTGGGAAGGGGCTTGCTTCCTGTTCTCTCTCTGCCCGCTGCCATGCCTGGCAGGGGCTGTGTGCCTCCATGAGTGCGGGTCCCACAGGGCCACCCCACCCCAGCCCCGGTGGATTCCAGTTGCACACTTCCTGCTCTCCTGGTGTCATTTCCTGCATGCCTCAGTATCCCTCATTGATCTAACCCTTACCTGAACAGAACCTTCATCAACGTCACCTCACTGAAACCTGTGTACCCTCAACACCCACATGGATCTTTCAGAATAGGGTTAACACCAACGCAGAGGAAACGAGAAAGGGAGAAACTGCCAGGGGGCCTGGTGTCACCATGGAAAGCCACCTACCCTCTGGATTTTTCAGTTGAAAGTGACAACAAATCTGCTTTTCTCCTACAGTCACTTAGAGGGGAGTTTTCTATTGTGCTCTGAAGTCTCATCCCTGACTTAGAAACAGGGTCAGTGATGGTGAAGCTGGGTTCTAGAGGCCCAGCGGGAGGAGGCTGGTGTGTGGGGGCTGAAGCCTGGGGTCTTCCCCCTGCCCTGCCTCTGTTATCTGTGTAGCACGTCCTGGGAACTTGATCTCTCTGGGTTTGTCTCTGCCTTTGCCAGAGACGTCTCCTAGACACAGGGAAGCTTCAAAGTCCAGACTCAGCCCTGTTGAGACTCAGATCCAGTCTGGACCAATGCTGGCAGGACGGCATAAAGCTAGCGGGTGGGTCTGGAAGCAAGCCTGCTCCCCGGCCTGCAGCAAGGCCTGCTGGGATGACAGTGCGAGTTTCTGTCCCAGCCACCACACTGATTTCTGTCTCTTGGCTGGGACTGTGACCCTGTGGCTGGATCTTGACAGCCTAGACTTGTGCGCCTAGTCAAGTCCAGAGCCCCAGCCCTGCTTGGGCTGTACCTCTCAGTTCCCTCCCAGCCTGGCCCCATCCCCTCTGTGGCCAACCGCTGAGATCCCAGTGTGCCCTCTGGGCACAGGCTTCCTCCTCAGTCAGCCATGCTCGGGTCCCCAGGCAGTTTTGTGAAGGGCCTCCCTTTCTCTTGCCCCATGTTCCATTACCCATGGGCCTCTGAATGTATCATGCGCCTACGTAAAACCCTCCAGTGGTCTCACCTCAGCACACAAAGCCTCTTTTATGGGGACCCTGGCAATCTGGCAAGAGCCAGCACCCCTCTACTCCCCTCCTGGAACCCTGGCACATGGGGCCATTGTAGTTCACTGACGTGCTGTGGCAACCCTCAGTCCCCTGCCATCCCACCTGCAGTTCATGCTGGTCCTTCTACATGGCCTAAGTGCCGCCACCTCCAGGAAGCCCCCCTCGTTCTCAGCCTCACCAGCAAACTCAGGACCCAGCCCAGGAGACTGTGCCTGCACCTTTATTCACGTTCACCCTCACAGTATCACATTCCTGTCTTACACATCTGCCTTCTAGACTATGAGCCCCCAGAAGGCAGGTGCTGTATCTTCTCTTTTTTTATAACCTTAGAAATTGGCATAAAGCCACACAAAAAGTAGATGCCCAATAAGTATCCGTTGAGTAAATAAGTGGAGATTAAAAGAGTCAACGCAGAGACAAGAGCCCTGTCGCAGTACAGAAGCCCTGAGCTATCCCAGTCCTGGGAACGGCTCAGCTGTGCTCTCCCCAGCCTGAAGCCGGGCCCATCCCAGGACCCACTGGACCCTGCTGAGTCATAGGCAGCTACCCCCACCCACCCACTGCTCCCCACTGCCCTGAGCCCCTGAGGCAGTGTTTTTCAACCTTTTCATCTCAGGACACACTTGAACCTACAGTTAAACTTCCCTGGCATACTTAAATTATGCTGATCAAAAAAAGAGTAAGAAAAAAGAATAAGGTTACTGTGCTTTGAACTTCTTTCTACAATAATTTAATTAATGGTCTTAAAAATTTTTTGCAGCCCACCCAAGATTCTCTCAGGGCACACTGGTTGAAAATCTCTGCCTGAAGTCCTTCCCCTCCCTGGCCAAGGTGTCATCCTGGGAGCAGCTCCACGCCCAGCAACAACACTCATGAGGAGAGGCCAAGACTCTGCTCCCAGCCCCCACTTGCCTCAAAGCACAGCCCCCGCTGGTCATGGAGGGAAAAGTTACTTGCCAATGCTAATCCTTTTGTGACCCAAGAAGGACAAATGTCACCTCAATCCAATGCGCAGATGCAGAAGCTAGAGACAGAGTTATGAGTAACCCACTCCTCCTTCCCATCCTGGACAGAGGGCCGTCCTCAGAGTGACCCCACTAAGACCCTAGAGGTCAGACTTCCAGGTCAGAGCGCCCTGCCTCCCATCCCCCAGCCCCAGGCATAATCAACAAATTCCAGGCAAATAATTAGAGAGGGAGGGTTATCTCAGAGGGGACCAGGACACAGCAGCGGCCTCTGGGATAAAAGGCCCCTGCCCATCTCTAAACGGCTGACTCCCTGTGCCCGTTTTCTTGTGTGACCTCTCACCATAAACCCTACTACGTGCCAGACTCTTCCCAGGGGGGTTTGTGCGCACAGGCTCTAATTTCAACAGTTCTAGGCAGCACGTGGAGGATGTTCCCCTCCCACAGACACAGAGCAGAGGCTGCCAGGTGGAGCCGCCCAGTATCTCAGCCATAGGGTGGGGGCGCCTTCTCCCTCTGCCCCTACCTCTGCCTCAGGAAGGGAGGTGAGAGGCACATCCCACCAGAAGTGGGCGGGCTACTGGGTTCGCTGTGCAGGTGAACCAGGAAGGGGGGACGGGCCTCTTCCCCTGCCGCCCGCGGGCCTCCCCCTGCACCGCCCCACCCCTGCACCTTACCCAAGGGCAGCCGGGCCTCCCCCTGCACTGCCCCACCCCTGCACCAACCCACGGGCGGCCCGGCAGCTGCCCCACCGCACTCACTCTCGCACAGGCGCCGCCTCAGCTTGCCGCGGATCTTGTCGATGGCGTCGAAGTCGGACACATGGAAGACGTGGGCGGACGTGGGCTCCGAGGCAATCTCGTGCAGCTCCTCCTTCAGCGCCGCGCCCACGCCCACTGCGAACAGGCGGATGCCGGCACGGTGGGCGGCGGCCGCAGCGTCCAGCACCAGGTCCTGGCTGCGGCCGTCGGTCAGCAGAATGGCCACCTGCTTGAAGGCGCGGTCCCCGGGGCGGCCGCCGGCGCGCGCCGAGAAGCTGCGGGCCGTGATGTAGCGCAGCGCGTCGCCCGTGTTGGTGTTCCCGCCGTGGTAGGGGATGCGCCGCGCGGCCGCCTTGACCGCCTCACGCGACCCGAAGTGGCCCAGCTCGAACGCCGTGGTGGGCCGGTCGCTGTAGCGCACAACCCCCACGCGGGTGCGGTCGGGGCCCACCTCGAAGGTGTCCACCAGGTTGGCCACCCACTGCCGCACCTTCTCAAAGTCCTCCCGGCCCACGCTGGAGGAGGTGTCCAGGAGGAAGACCAGGTCGTAATGGACAGTCTTGCAACCTGCAAGGGTGAGAGAAGCAGTGGGTAGGACACGTGAGCAAAGGGGGACTGTCCTTGGGCCTGAAGGCTGGTCACAGGGTCCAGCCCTGCCTCCCACTGCCTGGGGGCCTTAGGCTGCCTGAACCACCTGAGCCTCAGTTTCCCCACCTTCACGTGGTAACAATCGTGAGTTTTCCCCAGGATGGCTGTCAGGTTCAGCTGGCAATGTATCCTATTACATTAAAATGACCCCCACCATGGAAGACACTGCACGCAGTCTCTGCACTTCCATTTTGGTTAAAACGTGACTTCACTTTTGGTTTCATTATTTTTAAACCTACTATAAGTAATGCATGCTCACTTCAGAAAAGGCAACCAGAAGGTGTTTTTAAAGTTCAAATTCCCATCTACTCAGAGGTAGACACTGTGTCTCTCTAGTTATTGATGGAAGTGGGACTGTACCAACTAGTGATATATGCACTGATTTCCCTGTGTCCAGGGACAAGCTAGAAACCCATTTCCAGCTAGATACTGCAGGTGACCATGACCACAGGTGACCACGGCTGCAGGGTCCTCTGCACAGAGGAACGTAATGGACTTAGCCAGTGCTCCCTGGTTGAATAAACAGTTTCGAGTATTTTATCATTACAAATCACATTAAATATGTCACATTCATTCATTTTAAATATAAATGTGCCATATAGATGATTTATATGCTTTATGAATATACTTATATTTGTATAAATATAAATTTTATATAAACTATATGATGTTTCTGATTAAACCAAATACAGCACCACATGATTAATTTCTCATCCTCACAGTCGTCCTGTGCATGGAGCATGAGCAAAAGTGTTTTCCTAACTCCAAAGTGCTGTGCAAACGTACAAGGGAACCAGCAAGAAGCTCGGTCTTGCTACTTCCAGAACACCAGTGGTAGCAGCTGCGTAGGCCCCCAGGGACACCCAGCACAAATATTTGGCTAATAAAATCAAAAAAGAACCTCACCAAACAAACAAAAAAGCCCCACTTTGTTCAAATATCAGGTGAGAAAGGGTAAATAGGACTGGTGGTGCCCAAGGTGCACACCAGTTTGAGCAGAATGCATTTGTCTACTCAGCAAGTGGCCTTAGGAATGTCATACTTTTTTCTGGGGCTTTAAAGCTCCACCAATTTCACACTTCGTGATTTATCCCAAGTAAATAATCAGATCAATAGAGGGGGGATATATAGGGAAGTTCACAGGAACCTGACCAAGAAAATCCTAGAATGTAGACAATGTCTACATACACTTAGGTGGAATTACTTAAAGTGAAGATCCATTATGTATTCACAGAGTGCGAGACAAGAAGGTCTTGAACTTGATTGCCTTAAATATGTACCCATATTTACCAACACGGATACATTTTTCCAATACAGTGTTGGGTGTAAAACTCTATTTATAAAACATTATGTATAATATGATGGAATGTCAGTAAAGCAAGCCAGTGCTCTCGTGTGTGTCTGTGTGTGTAACCATGTATGCATGACAGAAACCACCTTTGGCAAGCAGAATTCAGAGTGGCTCTATTTTGTTTTCTGCTTTTATATTTACAAGCAATACAATAAGTTAAAAAATAAAAATACTAAAGCTATATATACTTCAGTGTCTGGCCTGAGCCAATTCTAGTCTTAAATACGTCACACCTACCTTTCTAGTTTTCTTTTCCTTTTGTCTTTTCTTTCTTTTCTATTCTTTCTTTCTTTATTATTATTTTTTTTTTAATTGAAACAGTCTCACTCTGTTGTCCTGGGTAGAGTGCCTTGGCATCATAGTTTACGGCAACCTTAAACTCTTGTGCTCAAGTGATCTTCTTGCTCAAGCCTCTCCCATAGCTGCCCACCATCACACCTGGCTAATTTTTCTATTTTCAGTAGAGATGGGGTCTCACTCTTACTCAGGCTGGTCTCAAACTCCTGAGCTCAAGCAATCTACCCATCTTGTCTTTCCAGAGTGCTAGGATTACAGGCGTGAGCCACCACACTGAACCCCTTTCCCTCTAGTTGTCAAAATCCAAGCTACAATCTGCATTCCAACACTGAGTGACATGCCAGCCTCAGCAGGATTGACTCCCTAACGGGATTAGAGCTTTTAGAGTATGTTTCCCCAGATGTGTGGACTCAAAGATAACTCCTAAAGAGCTTTTCTCCTTGACACAAAAGGTCATTCTTTTGTCCTTGGGAGGATAATGTCCCAGCCTGTTCAGGATCATTTCTACTGAGGGCCACTGTGGGCTGTAATCCTAAAGCAAATTTGTTTTAAGGCTAAAGAAGCTACATTTGCTCAGGAGGCCTCACCAAGAGGCCCTTTTGATCCCTGCACACATTTTCTCCCAGAGGCCAGGGAACAGGCTGGGTTAGAGTATGCTATGGACAGAAGGGATTGGCCATGGCTCTGCTAAAGGACAGGGCCCTGCCACTGCTTCCCTCTGGCACCATTGTCCTCTCCATGAAATGAGGGCATAAAAGAAACAGCCTAGGACTTGTCCACTTGCAAATTTGGTAATCCTGGGCATCAACTGTGCACTTGAGGTTGGCTTGATGGACACAGAAATCTCAAGTTCCTCATCTTTAAAACAGATGTCCACACTTATTCCAGCTAGCTGCCTTCCAGAGGCTGAGGCAGAAAAGAAACACGTGGAAAACATTGTAAAATCTCTAAAGAAATAGTGTCTTTTTTTTTTTTTTTTTTTTTTTGAGGCCTAGGGAGTGAAGTTTTAGACCATCATTTCCCGTGTTTTCCCAGCTGCACCTGCTGTGGGCTTGGGCCTCTCTTTCCCTCAGTTCCTCATCTGAAACGGGAACAGCATTTACACTCCAGATCTAGTGAGGGATGCCGTCCCGGCCTGCTGCAGCAGCCCCATGTGAAGCCCCATGCTGGATGTCATGCACACGGGCTGGCTCACAGTCTGGACTTCTCCCACCCCCTCACGTCTCAGCCCTGACCACTGTCTTCCCACAGCAGGGTCCCCCACACAGGAGAGCAAAGCCATCCTTAAGGTCTCAACCCTGCCCGCCAGGGCCTTCCTGTCTTTAGGAAATGCCCCTGTCCCCTGGTCTACTGCCTGTGTCTCACTGTCCCCGACAGCTTCTCTGGCTGAACCCCACTACGTCCATTTCTCCCTGGAATGTGTCCCAAAGCCTTCACAGAGAAGGACGAGACAGCCAGGTTCCAACCACGCCCTGTCTCCAGCCCCAAACCCTGCGTAGACTTGCTGATGAAGTCAGCCTCAGAGCACATTATCTGACTGGGAAGTGCGGCCAGTATCTCCTTCTCATCCTCCCTCTCGCTCTCACACTCACATGCACACCCACAAGGACTTCCACACACACTCCTTCACACTCACAGTCACACACTCACATTCACAATGACACGGTCACACACATCCACACACATCCTTCACACTCTCACACAGTCACACACATCCACAATGACACGGCCTCACATATCCACACACACTCCTTCACACTCACAGTCACACACTCACATTCACAATGACACGGCCTCACATTCACACACACTCCTTCACACTCACACAGTCACACACAGCCACAATGACACGGTCACACACATCTACACACATCCTCCACACTCTCACACACAGTCACACACTCACATTCACAATGACACGGTCACATGTATCCACACATCCTTCACACTCTCACACAGTCACATCCACAATGACACGGTCACACACATCTACACACATCCTTCACACTCTCACACAGTCACACACATCCACAATGACACGGCCTC
>CAUYPK010052075.1:0-17197 GCA_963574355.1 Loris lydekkerianus | reverse complement strand
GAAATGGGCGCTTCAATAAAAACCTTCTCTTATTAATTCTACAGCTTTTGATTCACCTTGTCAGAGGGATTACTCTGTGGCTGAATCACTCCTGAGCAATCTAGACTCAGTCAAAATCTGTTAACAATATATATACCGTATTTTGTGCCAAAAAAACTCGGCTTATACTCAAGTATATGCGGTAGGCTTTCTGTTTTTTGTTTATGAGGTTAATTTTGTTTAAGAGTATTTCACACCAGGAAATTACAAAATGATAAAACTCTTCACTAAATGAAATCAACCTCAACTGATGGGACTTTTAGGGTGTCTGCGTCCATTCAGAAAATGTATTGAGCTTGTTCTCTGTACTAGGCAATGTGGCAAAGGCTGAACACTGAATTTTGGCAAACTCACTCATCGGAGCAGAGATATCCCCATCTATTTCAGAGTTAAAAATGTTACTATATCACCTGCCGGTTCACACTACCTCTACTCTTACTGTTAGTTTATTTTGAACATTTTATATCTATTATTTTGCTTCTATTTAATAGTCCTTGAAATTATATTACTGAAAACAACAATAATGGAGTCTCTTCTGGCAAAAACAGGAAACATAAAGCAAACTTTAAAAACTTTCATTTTTATCTTCTAGAATAATTTCTCTTTGCCAAAGAAGTTGCTCTTCTTTGCTGCTTCTTATCTATTCATAATGAGGGCTGCAGTGCCCATGCATGAGAATTCAACAAGAGTGATATCCCAGAAAGCCTCAGGTAGAAAGACAGAGGAGTTAAAAAAAGACTCTGATGAATGGCAAGTAATACTTTATGGTCTTGTTAGAAATGGCTGGTATAAGACCCATGGGTGCAGAAATAAATGTTTTCTCAACAGAAGAGAGGGAATTCTCACAATTAAAGCAACATAATAAAAGAAATGTGATTTTCCATGAAGTCTGGTCTCTGGAGATATCAGGCGGAGGCCGGGTGGACACTTACTGAGCGCATCCAAGTG
This sequence comes from Loris lydekkerianus, assembly GCA_963574355.1. Classification (NCBI taxonomy): domain Eukaryota; kingdom Metazoa; phylum Chordata; class Mammalia; order Primates; family Lorisidae; genus Loris; species Loris lydekkerianus. The sequence goes on along the minus strand of CAUYPK010052075.1, from coordinate 16,210 downwards.
AAAGGACAAGGAAGAAAACTGGGTTAAATTGTTCTTTGCTGAAACATGAGGTTACTTTAGGTGGTAGCTGTTGAGGAAGTGGTGTCTATTGCCTGTTATGAGGAATAGATGTTCAAGTATGTCTGCCCACTGCCTCCTGGTATTGGAATCACCAAGGAAAACACAATTCAGTCAAGTGCTGGGTAGAAAAACATTTACTCACATAGAGAAGAGACAGAACAAGATCAACTTGAGGAGTGGCATGGGTCCCTCCTGGCACCTCTCTCAAGGTAATTGGCCAGCACTCCTCCTGTGCTACAACAGGACTTGTCCACTCCCTACAGGTGCCAGACACGGTAATGCGGTTGGCCAGGTGCCACATAATATGCACACACGTAAGCAGAAAAAGGAGTACAGCCTGAGCCTGAAACAAGGAGAGAGATTTCCACACAAATGCAGCATAGCCTGTGAGAACACAGCAGCTCTTGGAAAACGTTCCAGGCCCGAAGTCCATTCTCATTTGACCAAGAGGTAGTCAAAAGATTACACTTGTGAGAGTGCCTTTCCCTAAATCAGCTTCACATTACATTAAATAATAGGGTTTCCCTTCCCTCTTCCTGAGTCACTTTCAGAGAAAGACTCAGTTCAGCTCTAGTAGGACTTGAGCACTTACTAATCCTCTTTTCAAACAGGCGAAGACAAACCCCAGGCTTAGTGTATTTAATGGGTCACAGTAATTCACTAGAACTTAATTACATTGTATTCTTTTTGTCCTGTTCATTTTTCATCCTTACCTTTTATTTATGGCAAATAGTTTTGGATTTTTCATTTAAGATAGCGATATAAGCTTTACTCTTTAAATAAATTATTTGTAGAAAATGTGAGATAATTTTAAAATAAAGTAGTCAGCTTAAGTTACCAGTTGTAATACAGTCCCCAAATATTAAATGGAATATTTCTGAAATCAGCAATTCATAAGTTTTAAATTGCTGGCCATTCTGAGTAGTGTGATGAAATCATATGTGTGTGAAAATGAGAATAAACTAGTATTTACTTCATACAGTTGATAACAGATTACACGGAAGAATTCTTACAAAGTATAAAAATATTGTAATTAGAACACAGTAAATAATTAATAATGGTTGTAATTATTGATAGGAAATATGTACACAACCCTTTAAATTTGACAAGAGCTATTTTGAAATCTGTGCAATCAACACCACTCTGTGTTGGGGAAAAATGTCTTCTAATATTTTTTAGTATTTATTTTATAAGCAAAAGCCTGAGTCATTAACAGAGTACTTGTCTGGTTTCTAAGTTAGTGAAATCTGATTTTAATCTACTATTGGAACAAACTTGCTTATTATAACATATATCATCTTAACTGACTAAGAAATTTTAGAATAGTGTATTACTTGCGAAAGGTTTTTTTGTATATTTTCTATTTCTTTGTCTAATTTTATGTGTTCTATCTACATCTAATCTTGTCTATATTATAATGAATTCAAGTTTGAGAGGTTTTTTAAAAATTTTTCCTGAAATGTACATTATTTACATTTCATTAATTCAGGAAAGAATTCATAATCATTTTGACTCAATTTTTTTAATCCTTAAAATATTTATCCTTACAGTTTGTGCTAATTACATTTTTTAAAAATACAAGGTTTTGATAAAAATACTGAGATAAAAAAGTTATAATCATTAAAATTCAGGCAATACAAAAGAATGAAAAACAGAAGGAAAAACAAAATCCCACCACTTAAAAAAGTTTCCTTTTTTTTTTTTTTTTTTTTACATCATTTAAGATCTTGCTTATGGCAAGTATTAAAATAAATCTATTTATATACATGCACTACATGTACTTATAGATGAATTAATGGATGAATGGGTTGTGGCTAGACAAAGAGAGAAGGAGAGATAGAACCCCAAAGAAACAGTCAAACAGATCAAAACTGGAACATTCTATGATGATTTTCAAAGTTTTGAGGTCAAGTTAGCTCTACCTAAATTCAAGAAATAAAGATACTGAGGAGAGGATGAAATAATTGTTAAATCACACATGTCCTTCACCACCAGAAACACATTTTCTTAAAATAATTCTCTAAAGTTAATAAGCATGTGATTTAAAATGTCTTTATTTTTACTAGTATTCTATGATTCATGATTGTAGTTTATCTGTTTGAGAGGTCAAGGACCAACACTGAGAGGTTATATCGAGACATGAACGAAAGGAAGCAGAGTCCAGGGTCCTTGTGGGCAGGACAGCCTTTGTTCACTCAGGTGCGAGGGACCTGGAGCTCAAAAAATAAGTCAGCACGTGGGTTAAAGCAGTGTGGAAATACAAGAGTTGAGGGGGTAGGGATTGGCCCACTCATTGCTTCCTGGACAGGATCTTCTTTCCTGGGTGTGAGGGTTCTATTTGGGTGGGTTCCTACATTTGGTCCTATCGGAAAGGTTCTAGACACAAGGAAGAAAGATTATTCCAAGGTATGAAACAAAGGAAAATGGAATCTCCATTCTGTAGAAATAATGTGATCTTTATTTCCAGCTGGATGCAGGTGGGGTGAAATCAAGAAAGGAATTCCACACATGGGTTATGGCAGATGGGAATGTAAAGGGTCTGGGAGGGCAGCAATTGGTGGCATTCCTATTTCCTGGGAGGGACATGAGTCTGACCTTCCTGGGTGGGTCATGAACCTGACCCTTCCAGGACAGGGCAGATCTATTTGGATAGGTACATCTTATCCTATCACTATCACTATTCAGTAGTGAGACACATTGCTGATTTGAACAAAAAAGGCAAGAAGTAAGGATCAAAAATAGAGCTGCTTCCTGGTGTCAGGTGTATGCTTTGTCTCCTGGCATAGAGAGGCATGGAAAGAATTTCTTAGAATGAATCAATGAGTGAACATATGGAGGGTGAAGGAAGGAGACTACTGTAAGCTCCATGTAATTTTGTTGAACTGAATATTTCACACTTCATAACTGGCCTCTAGAGCTGACTTTACCCACCCCCCTCCTTGAGGGTAGGGCTGCTTCCTTCAGTACTGACAACGTAACACAGAGGGGCCATAAACGCTTAGAATTAAGAATTTTTATCTTCTTTCCACTATTTTCTACACATTTGACCTTGGATCAATCAACTTAACTTGTTACATGATTAGTTTCCCCAAATTCAAAATGAGGATTATTGGGGAGACCAAATTATGTAATAGACTTTAGATACATGCCTGGAATATTAAAAAAAAAAACACATATATATTTGTATATATGTATATATATATTGAATATATATATATTCAATGACTATTATATTAAAAGAGTTAGGAATGATCCAATCAAATATATATCTTTATTTCTTAATCTGTGAAATGCATTAAGATAATCTTCTATTCTGTCTAAAACTGTAGGCTCCATTCTCAATGGAGTCTGAATTGGGAATTAGATGAGCATTATGAATAATGCCAACTGAAATACATTCATTTCTCTCTCCACATTGGGAATCAGAAAGTATCTGTTAAAATAGGTAAGCAAAAGCTTGGGATCCTAGAACTGGAAAGTAACTATGTTTTAGAGTTGCTTAATACAAGGAATTCATTACTTGAACATTATGTGGAACATTTATAGACAAATTCCCTCTGGCTACACTGGCATTTTGCAAATACATTGGCAAATGTCACCAATTTGCATGTTAGAAATATCTTCTTTTATTTAGAATTTCAAATAGTTTGGTTATGAAATTACACTCCCCACATTCTGTAAAGACTTGGCACAGAGGGTTTAAATATGATTTATAGTTAATCTAGGCATAGCCTATGGTTCTGATCTGAGAAGCTATGGGTATGTAAATGTTGTAAGGCATATGAATATAAGTAGAAACTGCTTGGAGAGTCTCTTCCGTCTGGAAGGATATTTTGTTTCCCTCCCTTTTGGTAATCCATATAACGATGCTTTAAAAAGTTTCCAGGGTTCACACCTCTATGTTCTATACAATTTCCCTGGAAATCCCAAGGAACCCAATGTGGAGTTGTGGCAAGAGCAGAGAGGGCTGGGCAGGGGCAGGGACTGGGGGGAAGAACCAAGAGGAAATGGGATTTTCTCAGTGGGTGGACCTGGGCTTGGTTCTTTACCTTCACAATCAATCTTGAGCAATTTTTGTCAACGTACTCTGAGTTTCTCCAAAATGCGGACAAGGAAAAAGAGCTTCAGAAAAATTAATAACTTTCACACAGGCCAACAACAAGTAGTTCGTGGGCTTATCATTAGCACTCAATGTTTCAACTCCTAATTCTAATTATATCCAAAATGTGCATTATATGCATTCTATTAATTCAAAAATGATCACATAATCATTTTGAATTTACTTTTTTAGTTTTTAAAATATTTATCCATGCAGCATAGACCCATTATCTCTTTAAAAATAAATAATTTACTTATTTTTTGTAAAAATACTAAAATAAAAATATCATTATCATGTAAAATAGAGATGATACACAAAAGCACCCATCCTCCTATATTAGTTGGATTCTGTAATAGGAAACAATGCTCACAAAATGTCCATGACTATCTTTCATCATACATAGTTATAAAAATAAGCAATTAAATGTGTTTACCAAAGTTATTAATTGACGCTATCAGAATTTGATTCCAGACCTGACTGATTGTAAAGGTTACTTTGAAAGCCCCATGAAACTAAAAAAAAATGTATTCCTGTGTTCTGTGTGGTATCTCCAGTACCTAGCAGAGTACTTGGCATGAAGTTGTTGTTCAGGCCAATGCCCATTAAATAGGTGTAAGCCATTGAGGATGTGTTATCCATGGTTCCCATATCTCTCTCCCTCTCTATCCACCTCACTCTCTTAATTCCTACTGTAGCTCTTTCTCATTGCCTGCCTAACCCCAGGTCTAAACTGAATCAAAATCTGGAGGAGAGAAGGGGTGATATTCAGGCTTTTTCTGGAATCAAAACCCAAATGAAACAATGAGTAAGAGGAGGGGGATGGTGAGGAAGGTGGGCTCTTTGCCAAGGTAGAAACTTTAGCACTTGTAAAGCTGGATTTGAGAATGCACCTTAGTGCAATGGTCAAACTGGGCTTGCTACTTTTTTTTTTACCTATAAATGTAGAAATCTTAGACTCCTTTCTAGGGGAGTAGAAAAGAAGGCTCCTGGGAATTTTTGGCTGCTTCTGCTAGCAAGAAAGAAAATGAGATTTTGTGATGCAGTGGACTTGAAAAACTAAATAAAGCAGTCCCCTAACTTAAACTAAGTAGGCGAAAAGATTTTCAAGTGAGGAAATTTGGGCCTCAGGTATGCAGGCACAAGGAAAAGGAAAAAGACAGAAAGGACAATAACAATAGGAAAAGGCAATTTAGAAAAATCTCTGCCAAAATAGTTCCACACCAGAGAAAGAATATTTTTAGGGAAGGTGAACCTTGAGACAGGATTCAGTATGAATCACAAATGAGTAATGAAATAACAATCTATTTAGAACATTAGCATAGAGTTAACTGACAAAAGAAAACTTATGGATTAAATTGTATTATTTCAAAGGTTTTCCCATAATGAGTCATCTGCTTTATTGTTAAATGATATTTATGTTCTGCTATTTTAATAGACTTATTTCATGACTAATAGAGACTTACTGCATGGTTGATAAGTCAGGTCTCAGACCCTCCAATCAGAATTTATCTCTCTCTTACCTCTGGGCCCAAGGTGCTGAGCTGAATCTTGTAATAACACCACCATCTGGGTCAGAAACCTGGGAAGAAGAACAAAGATTTTGACAAGGACAATGACAAGGAATTGCAGAAAGGTTCAATCTGAGAGATTTTGCAAGAAGAATCAAGGGGACTTAATTTGAGGAGATGGAGAGTTTGGTGGTGGTGGGGATTTAAATGGGTACAAAGAGGGAGAAGGAGTATTCTAAGATGGTCTAGTTTTGACTTGAAAATATGACTAGACTATTAATTTTGTTAATGGGATTTCTTTCTGCAATAGTCCTTGATCTTGGGGATTTGAAGAATGAACCCACATATCACAGATCATGGGTAAGATAGGATTTATTAGATAGAAAGGAATACAGAAGGAATAAAAAGCACCAGAATTTCTGGCAGACAGAAAAACTCAAGTGGGAAGCCTTGATGTGGGTCTTTTGACTGTTGGCTTAAGGTCTTGAGAATGATATTTGGCCAGGATGTGGTAGACAGAAGACACCTTTTCAATGTTAATGAGAGTATTAACAAATGAATGAATGCAGCTGCTCCAGTGGGGCAATATAGCAGGGCTTCCACTTCAGTAGAGGATCTGCTTGCTTAGGTAAAATTTCCCTGGGGCCTAGGAAACTTATAAGAAATTGCCCAGGCCTAGGAAAAGGGGGGTCTCTGTCACCCCTGAACGCAGGTAGCCTGTATCAGTGACCCCAAAATAAAGTCACCCAAACATAATATTTAGCACATCCTTTGTCACAGAAAGATGCTGAACTGGTTGAATTGTTTTGAATAATGTGTACTAGTGAGAAAAATAAAAGCATGATTAAATGTATGTGTGTGGTGAAAGGTCATAAATTCAGTATTGTGCATGAAAAATTTGAAGATCTTACAGGACCACTAAGTGAGGATGTCTCATTTAATGTGACTGTGTAAGTACAGGGCAGATGAGAAATGCAGTCTGGAGAAGTAGATCTTGTAATGATGAGCATATCAATGGTTACTGAAGCCAACATAATAAAAAGAGTGTGTGTGACCTGAAAAGAGAAGAAATTATTGCACAGATGACCTAGGAACTTTGGCATTTATTGAAGTAATAGGTTCCCATAATGGAGACAGAGGAAGGAATATCCAGAGATGTAGGATAAAGATCAGGGAAATGTGTATTTGTTGTTGTTCTTGTTGAATATAAGGGGGGAAAGGTTTTTAGAAAGTTATATTGAGGGTTTTGAGAGTTTAAAATAAAAGGTGAAGATGACCCCTGGATTTAGAAATAGTAACTGGATGAGAGAGATTTCAGTGGGGTGAAGAGAAGCAAAGTCAGGTGTCAATGCTGGGAATTGCTGAGGAAGGAAAAGGCATTTGACTTTGAAGAAGACTAGAGAATGTCATTGGAGACAGGGGGATTGTGACATCAGGACAACTTTGCTGGTCACTTTGTTGTTTGGTTGGTTAAAACAGAAGAACTCTAAATATGTTTTAATGCTGATAAATGCAGTCAGGATTGATAAAAAGGCTGCATGAAAAAATAGGATATTCCCTCCTCTGAGAAATGACAGTAAATAGCATCTCTGAAAAAAACACCCAGCAGGTTCTAACCCTATGTGGAAGAGGAGACTAAACGTCCTTTATTGAAGAAGTGAAGATTCATGCTCCTGCTACATTTACTCAGTTGATAAAGGGCTGGGAAGCCTTTACTTTCTATTTAAGTGAGATAAGAGGTAAGGATGCTTGCTGACAGTAAGGGAGTGCAAGAACTGAGGTTTGAAGATAAAGTAAACTTACCACAGTCACTATGGAGTATATATGTTCCTGCTCTTGCTCTAAATGCTTTGCCTGAATTGTGTAATTCTAATCCTCAACTAATCCAATGAAACAGGTACTTTGTCATTTTCCTTTCACAGATGATGCACCTGAACAGAGTTGATAGAGCTTTAATCAGCCACTGCAGAAAATGGAACAAAGGACTAAGAAGGCACCCAGCATTTTCAGGAGAGAACTGAGGAGTGAGTTGCACTAAAGGTAATAAAATATTACTAATATTTTTCACAGCTGTGTAATATTCCCCACAAGGATTCAGAGTGCCAGATCAAAGCCTGGAGAAAGCTGGAAACTAATCCATTTTTAGGGTTTACCCAGTTGAATATAATTGAATTCTGATAAGGCAAAAGAAATAGATGAAAATTGGGAGTGGAGCAAGACACAGACCAGGATTGTTCAGCTGAGCTCTCCTAGAATGGGGAAAAATAGAGAACCCAGCCATTTGTGACACTCAGTGTCAGTGTCATAGCTCAGGGAGCGCAGTAAGACGGTGGTGAGCAGGATACAGTGTATGATCCAGAGTGGTGAAAATCTGATGAATTAAGCAAGTGTTTGTGACCTGCTGAGATCAGCTGCCCCCTCCCACAGAGCTCTGGGATAGGAGGAAGCCTTTCTAGAGTTTTCAGTAGTTGGGAGAAGCTTCACATTCAGCTTGGAAGAGTGGGCGACTTGAGCAGTATATAGCAACCAGATTTGAAGGCTGATTGGAATGGGTTTGCCATAGGTTTAGTGGGTAGTGAGGTAGTCATACTAACAAGGTCTTGGCAGCCAGGGCCTGCCATTGTGGGAAGGTCATGAGAAGGTCCTCACAGGGGCCTAAAGCACAGCCATCTTAATACCACCTGCTGGTATCAGAATGCCACTCTTGGAATAGGCTGAAAGACTGCTGCACCCCATGGAAACTGGAGTCGGGTGGCAATGTGAAACTTACCCCTGAAGGATTCTTGTGAGCTTTACAATCTGAACTTGGGAGGGTCTGAATGCTGAGGAAACAATCAGGTGATAACTGAAGGCAACTAAGTTTAGAATGAGGAGCATAGAGGTTGCTGGCTGTGCCTCCTAAATAAATCACAGTGCCACCTGGTGTTCTGGCAATGCATTGAAACATACTGTCATCAAGACCAAGGACTTCTATTTGAAACAAAGGAGGTAGTGAGAAGACAAAATGAGGACTTGGAGATGAACAAGAAGAAAGAACACATGAGGAGGAACCAATAGAAAAATTCAGACAACATGAAAAGCCAAAACAGAGGAACTCCCCCAAGGGACCACAAGGTAGCTCATCAGGCTTTGATTATATTCAACTGGGTAAATTCTATGGAAGGACTGCAGAAGACTTCACCTATAAAGAACTAATGGACTTGACAGAAAGAGAATTTAAAATATGGACAATAAAGATAATAAAAGGAATGTATGAGAAATCAGAAAGGCAAAACCAAAAGTTGGATGAGAGATATGTAGGTTATACAAAGGACATGGCAGAGCATAAAGAAATGAAGGAGACAATCAGGGAATATACAGAAACAGCAGAAAGTATAAAAAATAGATGAGGCCATGCAGAAGAAATAACCTCAGAGCTAGAGGATAAAGTTTTTGGGTTAAACAGGTAGTTACAGAGGCAGAAAAGAAGAGAAAGTGAAAGCAGAGCAGGTGTTTAAAGAGCTACAAGAAACATTCAAACATACTAATAATAGGGATTCTTGAAAGAGAAGAAGATTGTCCCAAAGGAGTGGAAACCCTACTGGAGATTATCATAAAGGAAAAGTTCTCAAGTTTTACTAAAAATCTGGACACACTCCTTTTAGATGAATATCGTACCTCAAGTCATCCCAACTAAAACAGAGCTTCTCCAAGACACATTGTAATAAATCTGTCCAAAGTCAAGATGAAAGGGAAATTTTCAAGCAGCCAGAAGTGCCAACTAACCTACAGAGGCAGAGCCATTAAGATGACAGCAGACTTTTCAACTGAAACCTTCCAAGCCAGAAGAGCAATGGTCATCCACTTTCAACATTCTTCAACAAAACAATTTTCAGCCAAGAATTCTGTATCTTGCTAACCTAAGCATCAAATAGACAAATAAAATCTTTTGTGGATATACAAGCACTGAGGAAAGTCACCACAATAAGACTAGCTCTATAGGAAATACACCTATTCTCAACACTGACCATCACAATGGACCACCAGCAAAGTAAACACCCAGAAGCTAAAGGTCAAAACTTCCATGGTAGTGCCAAGGATAAAACTTCCATGGTAGTGCCAAGGATAAAACTACACAATGGATTCTCACAAAATAAGATGAATAGATCTCTATCACACTTATTACTTCTCTCAATAAATGTCAATGAACTGAATTCACCACTGAAGAGGCACAGGCTGGCTAACTGGATGAAAAAACACAAGCCATCTATATGGTGTCTCCAGGAGTCCCATCTAGTATTGAAGGACAAATCAAGACTCGGGGTCAAGAGATGGAAACAATATTTCAAGCAAATGGAAATCAGAAGAAGGAGAGATTGCAATCATAGTTTCAGATACAATTGGATTCAAAGCAACTAAGGTTAAGAAAGACAGAGGTGGTAACTTTATACTGGTCATAGGAACCATACAACAAGAAGACATTTCAGTTCTAAATATTTATGCACCCAACTTAAATGCTCCCAGATTTATGAAACAGACCTTGATGGGTCTGAGCAATATAATATCCCGTAACACCATAATAGTCAGGGGCCTTAAAACTCCTCTGACAGAACTGCACAGATCCTCTAAACAGAAACTAAATAAAAATACAAAGGACTTAAATGTGACCCTAGAACAAATGGGATTAATAGATGTATACAGAAAACACCATCCCAAAGCAAAAGAATACACATTTTTCTCATCCACCCAAGGTACTTACTCCAAAATAGACCACATCCTAGGATACAAATTAAAAGAATATTTAATATTAAAGCAATATTAAATATCAGCAATATTAAAAGAATAGAAATTATACCTTGTATTTTCTCAGACCACAAGGGAATAAAGGTAAAACTCAATACAAATTAAAAGAATATTTAATATTAAGCAATATTAAATATCAGCAATATTAAAAGAATAGAAATTATACCTTGTATTTTCTCAGACCACAAGGGAATAAAGGTAAAACTCAATTCCAACAAAAACGTTCATCACCACACAAAGACTTGGAAATTAAACAACCTTATGCTGAATGATAGTTGGATTCTGGAAGAGATAAAAAAAAAGAAATTGTTAAATTCTTCAAACATAACAACAGTGAAGGCATAAGGTACCAAAACCTTTGGGATTTAGCAAAAGCAGTCTCAAAAGACATAGCTATCACATTAGATGCCTACATTTGAAAAACAAAAAGAGAGTACAAAAACAAACTTATGAGCCATCTTATGGAATTGGAAAAAGAAGAACAATCTAATCCAAAACCCAGCAGAAGAACGAAAATAATCAAAATTAAATCAAAGATTATTGACATTGGAGACAACAACAACAACAAATTTCAGAAATAAATAAAACGAAAAGTTGTGTTTTCAAAAAAATAAATAAAATCAATAAACCTTTGGCCAGATTAAATAGAAACAGAAAAGTAAATTTTATAATAACCTCAGTCAAAAATGATAAATGTGAAATAACAACAGATGCCACAGAAATACAAGAGATCACCTCTGAGTACTACAAGAAACTCTATGTCCAGAAATTAGACAATGTGGAGAAAATGGATCAATACCTGGAATCACACCCTCTCACTAGACTTTATCAATAATAAATAGATCTTTTGAATAGATCAGTTTCAAGAACTAGATCAAAGTAAAAATAAAAAAATCTCCCAAGAGAAAAATGGCCTGATCTAGATGGCTTCACACCAGACTCTATCAAACCTTCAAAGAAGAGCTTATACTCATATTGCAGAAATGATTTCAAAAAATTTAGAAGGAAGGAATCTTCTCCAACGTGTTCTATGAAGTAAACATCAACCTATTAGCAAAACCAGGAAAAGACCCAACTAAAAAGGAGAACTTCAGACCAATCTCACTTATGAATATAGAAGCAAAAATTCTCAATAAAATCCTAGCCAATAGTTTTCAGCTTCTCATTAAAAAAGTCATACATTACAATCAAGTAAGTATCATCCTAGTGAAGCAAGGCTGTTTTAACATATTCGAGTCTATAAGCATAATTCACCATATCAACAGAAGTAAAAACACAGACCACATGATCCTCTCAACAGATGCAGAAAAAGTATTTGATAAAATTCAACATCCTTTTCTAATTAGAACACTTAAGAATATAGGCGTAGTTGGCACATTTCTGAATCTGATTGAAGCCATCTATGACAAATATCCAGCTAATATTATACATTATGGAGCAAAACTAAAAGCTTGTCTACTTAGAACTGGAAACAGAGAAGGTTGTCCTCTATCACCACTACTATTCAACATAGTACTAGAAGTACTGGCCAACACAATCAAGCAAGAAAAGGAACTAAAGGCATCAAACTAGGGGCAGAGGAGGTCAAACTATTGCTCTTTGCTGATGATATGATATTATACTTAGAGAACCCCAAAGACTCTACCCCAAGACTCCTGGAAGTGATTAAAAAAAAAAAAAGAATGCAGCAATGTCTCAGGATATAAAGTCAATGTCCACAAATCAGTAGCTTTATATATGACAATAATAGCCAAGATAGGAAACTAATCAAGGGCACAATTCCCTTCACAGTAGCTTCAAAAACAGTGAAATACCTAGGAATATACGTAACAAAAGAGATAAAGGAACTATACCAAAAAAATTTTACAAAACCCTAAGAAAATAAATAGCAGAAGATATTAACAAATGGAAGAACATACTATGCTCATGGCTGGGAAGAATCAACATTGTCAAAATGTCTATACTTCCCAAAGTAAACTACAGATTCAATGTAAACCCCATTAAAATACCATCATCATACCTTCAAGAATTGGAAAAAATAATTCTTCATCGTGTATGGAACCAGAAGAAACTTTGTATAGCCAAGGCAATTCTTAGTAATAAAAACAAAGCAGTGGGTATCACACTCCTGGCCTTTTGGCTATACTATAAGTCCATAGTGATCAAAACAACATGATATTGGCGCAAATATAAAGACATTGAGATTTGGAACCAAATAGAAAACCATGAGATAAAAGTAACATCTTATAGTGACCTGATCTTTGATAAACCAAACAAGAACATACACTGGAGAAAAGAATCCCTATTCAATAAATGTTGCTGGGAGAACTGGATAAACACATGTAAAAGACTGAAACTAGACCTGCACCTCTCATCAGTTACAAGAATTGATTTATGATGGATAAAAGATTAAAATTTAAGACATGAAACAATACAAATCCTCTAAGAAAGTGTGTGGAAAACACTTGAAAATATTGGCCTGGGGAAAGATTTTATAAAGACTTCAGTGGCAATTGCAACAACAAAAATAAACAAATGGGATTTAATTAAACTGAAAAGTTTCACCTGTACCTATTCTAAAATGCACCACAGGTGTGGCCCCACCCATTACCCTCCCTCTACCCTGACTTCCCCCCACCCGTCCCCTCCCATAGCCCTTCCCCCAAATTCTTGTGGTATAGTTGGGTTATAGCCTTCATATGAAACCTACTAAATGCAGAATACAAATGTCTACATACAATAACTAAGAAAATGCCATGAAGGCTACATTGAACAGTTTGATGAGAATATTTCAGATTGTATATGAAATCAGCACATTGTACCCCTTGATTTCACAAATGTACACAGCTATGATTTAACAATAAAAAAATAAATAAATAAAAATAAAATTTGAAAAAAAAAAAGAAAGAAGCATTAAAAAAAAAACCCAAAAAGCTTCTGTAAAGCTAAGGAGACAACAACCAAAGCAAACAGACAACCTTCAGAAGATTTTTACATATTATGAAAAGATATTTGCATATTATGAATCAGACAAAAGCTTGATAACTAGGATCTATAGAGAACTCAAATTGATCACCAAAAAAGACCTGACAACCCATATATCACTGGGTAAGAATGAAGAAAACTTTCTCTAAAGAAGAAAAACGAATGGCTAGCACACATTTGAAAGCATGGTCATTGTCCCATCAGAGAAATGAAAATCAAAACTACCCGGAGACAACACCTAACCCCAGTGAGAATGGCCCACATCACAAAGTCTCAAAGCTGCAGATGCTGGCATGGGATGTGGAGAGAAGGGAACACTTTTACTCTTCTGGTGGGACTGCAAACTAATACAAGATTTTTGGAAGAAAGTATGGACACGTCTCAAAGAATTCAAATTAGACCTCCCATTTTATCCTGTAATCCTATTACTAGGCATTTTCCCTGAAGAAAAGAAATCCTCGTATCATAAGGACATTTGCACTAGACTGTTTACTGCAGCTCAATTTACAATTACTGAAATGTGGGAACAGCCTAAATGCCCACCAATCAAGGAATGGATTCATAAGCTGTGGTATATGTATTCCACGGAGTACTATTCAGCCACTAAGAAAGATGGAGACATTACATCTTTTGTATTAACCTGGATAGAGATGGAGCATATTCTTTGTAAAGAATCACCAGAATGGAGAAGCAAGAATCCAGTGTATTCTAGTCTAATATGAAGGTAGTAGATGAGCTAATACAAGGAGGAGGGATCGAGGAGTGAGCAAGTAGGAGAGGGGGGGAGGAAGGGCGATGGGAGTCACATTGTGTGGAACAGAATTATAGGAGAGACTTTATCCAACAGATGCAATCTGTGACATCTAATTCTTTTTACCCTCAGTGAATACCAAACAGTCATTTAAAAAATAGTAAAAAGATAATAATAATAAAAAAACAATAAGCCATGGGGAGTGCAGTGGGTAAGGAAAGAGAGAAAAACAGAAGCAGGGTGGTAGAGAGAAATTGCAGTGGTCCAGGGCTGGATAGCTTGGCAAGATTGTGTGTTGCTATTGGAGCTGCCAAAGGACAGAGTTACAAGACACGAATGTTGCAGCCAGATGGTGACTGGTCTGAAGTCACAGTTCCAGACATGGTTGTTATTGATGAGTAGGTCTAAACTGGGGATTGGGAGTGGTTACAGGGGAGGTCATGAGTGTTCAGTGTTGGTTGGGACCTGCAAGGCATGCACAGAAAACCACAGTGAGGTTATATACGATGGTAAAGTCTTCGAATAGAGAAGTCAGGTTTGACATTTTGCAAAATAAAAGTGAAAGCCTGTGAGATTGTGAGTTGCCAGTGGAGAAGAGTGGCCTAAAATCATTTAGCCAGACAGCATGAGTCGGATAGGGCCACTGAGAAACTAAGAGGATTCAGATCATACCATCCACCCATAGGAATGTGGAGTGAAGAATAATTAACAGTTTACATCCAGTTCTGGTGCTACAAAAGAAAAAGATTTCTTGCAGGAAAGCCAGTATTTGGCCCTCATGAAATTGGTGAAGACAAAGCTTTGAGTCTGGGAGTTTGTTCCTGGCTTGAGAAGAAGAGGAGGGTTAAGAGGATCCCCAGGAAAGGATGGAAAGAGAAGAGGAGAAGAGAAAGAAATGAGGGTGTGAGAAAAGAAGATGCCAGAAGAATTGCTGTTAGTTGCCTAGGATAAGAAGGGATGGCAACATGGTAGATTTTGCAGAAATTTTTAATATAAAATGAGTCCCAGATGAAAACAGCCTAGGTCCTCAACTGGAGACCAAACTTGAAGTATATATACACAGGGAACACTACTCAGAAAAAATGATCTAGAGAGACATGCAACAGCGTGGAGGGATCTCAAAGGTACTTTGCTAAGAATCTAGGCACTAAGATATTTTAGTTATGAACCCACATTATTAAAAAATAAAACAAAGTAAAATCATAGTAGGAAACAAAGCAGATCAGCAACAGATTCCTGGTGGGGTGGGTGGTATTGCCTTGGAAGGGACACAGGGAACATTCTGGGTTGATGGGGACATCCTGTGCCTGTACAAGGCTGTGGGTTGTCTGTGCTTTAGCATCTATCAAACCGAATGAACCACATACCTAAGACCTATGGATTTCAATAATGCAAATTAGATTTCAATTTAAAAAGTTAACTCCAAAAGTTAATTAATAATCTACTTTGACTTGGGTTGTTGTGCTTGTGAGGAGTCATTGTCACCGTTGGTGTGTTGAAGACAGATTCCTTGATTACTGGCAACTTGAAAGCACCGATAGCCCAGGGATTTGCAGACCAGATAGGGTTCTGCAGCTTTTGTTCCACATAGTAGATGCTCAACAAAAGTGAGTTGCAATAAATCGACTGTCCTTCAGTCACAAGGAGACAAATGCTCATGTGATGTTCTCTCAGGACAAAGAACTAACATGGATCTTAGAGTGAAGCTCCTTGTGTGAAACATTGATACACAATGCTGTCATAGTTTGCCAGCTGCTGTGGCATTTTGAAGTTGACAAGATTAGCCTCTTGGCTCTCCTTTCTCTCCTCTTAAGGGAATAGCATGCCAAGAGTTATGCTTAGGTCTGCGTTTATGATGAGGGTTTTTTTTTTTTTTTTTTTAGTTTGTTTGTTTTTAAGTAGCTTTTCTTTCTTTTTTTTTTTTTTTTTTTTTTTTTTTGTAGTGACAAATTCTCAATTTAACAACCACGTTAAAGTGCCGTGAAATAAAAGTACACAAATAAACAACCACCAATTGTGCTACCA
>CAUYPK010052073.1:0-32024 GCA_963574355.1 Loris lydekkerianus | reverse complement strand
TCTTCTTAGTAAAGTATCTCAAGAATGGAAGAAAAAGTATCCAATGTACTCAGCCCTACTATGAAACTAATTTATGGCTTTCACATGAAAGCTATAACCCAGTTATAACCCAAGAATAGGGGGAAGGGGGAAAAGGAAGGGAGGAAGGGGGGATGTGGATGGAGGGAGGGTGATTGGTGGGATTACACCTGTGGTACATCTTACAAGGGTATATGTAAAACTTAGTAAATGTAGAATGTAAATATCTTAACACAATAACTAAAAAAATGCCAGGAAGGCTATGTTAACCAGTGTGATGAAAATGTCTCAAACGGTCTATAAAACCAGTGTATGGTGCCCCATGATAGCATTAATGTACACAGCTATGATTTTATAATAATAAAAAATATATATATAAAGAGGCTTGTACAAAAACGAGAAGCAGAGAGGGCTTCTAGTTAAGGAAATGAATGATTGCACTTCAATGGTGAATTTATGCATTTATTTCTACTCCCTTTTACTAAAATCACAGTAAAGAAGAAAAGAAGATGATACGAGACAGGGTAGAGTATACAAAACAAAGTCAACAAAATCTTGGAAGCTGGAAAATTGATAGAGTGATAAACAACATCGCAGATTACAGAAAGCTGAAATCCAAGTCTTTGAAGAGCAGTAGGCCAAGAAGAAGTGGAAGGAGGGAGGGCACTTGGTGGGATCCCACCTTCTGTGCACAAGGGGAGGGCGTATAGCACAGCCCCTGGGTGAGGGCTTCTTTTACAATTGAAACTTTACCTTGGAAGTGAGGACAATGTAATCTAAAAATTTGTAGCCTCATATTAATTTGAAATAAAAAAATTAAATTAAAAAAATAGGAAAAACAAAAAGCAAGCATATTTATCCCACAGAACCAGAAAGCAGATCAGGAAGTAAAGGTAACTGGCACCTTAAAAGGTAGCGTGAGCAATGGAGCTAAAACTTGGACAGGCATTATGAAAAAGAGGTTGTCATCTCACATGTCCAGCCCTTGGAGGCAGGTGACATCCTCTCCTCAGTCTATTAGAAGATGGAGGGTTGGTCTTTGAATGACTGGAATAGAGAAAGTTTAGATCCAAGGACACAGGGCAGTCAAGGGGATGCTAATGTGACACCTGAATTAGAACAGAAAGGGATAACTACATTTTCAACAATGAGATAGGACTTCCCCAATGTACCACCTGATCTCACTCTCCTGCTAAGTCCTCAGAACGCTGGATGCAAGCTCATAAATCTGAGGACACTTGAATTTTCCAAGAGAAATTAACCATGCGAAGAATCCCCCTCCTCCACCCCAAAAATGAATATATGGTTATTTGGGGATTTCCTTTCCATGACTGGCTGTCATCCTACGACCCTATGCAAACCCAACAGTCAGTAAGCACTACTTACTACCTACCTACAGCTTTTAGTGACCAGCTGTCAGAAAATAAACCAGACATCTATATGTCTCAAGTCATTTGAAGAAACTCATGTGATCGAGTTGGGATTTTAGTAAGATTTTTATAACAAAAGTGAAGCTTAGGTGCCTCTCTTAGTAAAACCAAGACTCTATGGATCAAGAAAATAACATTGGTGCTACATTTCTATAGAAGATAGTAGTAAACCATCCACTTAGTGCAACACCAAATGAGCCTTCAATCTTCTCTGTCTACTACCATCATTTCCCTGTCATTAATCCTTCCTCCCGGGTTATCTGGCTAGGGTTCCATTTGTGCATCATTCTAATCACTCTGTTGAACTCCGTGATATGGTCTTGGGTCTACAACAAGACACAAATGAACTTGGAGGCTTGCTCCTCACTGGTCTCACTGGCAAATTCTCTGCTGTGAATAAACTGCCCTTATACTCTCGAGAACCAAGGAAGGGTGTTGCAGCCTGCCAGCTTTGGGGCATACCATTTTAGCCTCCTTCAATGCCTTCACCACCTATCTCAAACTGATACTTAACTTTCAATAGCTTACCAAAATTCCGCATCCTTTGTGACCCTTTCCTTGACAGTGTGAGATTGAACTCAGTATTAAGCAACCTTTATCAATTAAGCTCTTCCAATAAGCTTCCTAAGCCAGGGGTGATTCATATTCACTTGTATCCTTCACGACATCCGGGACATATCATGTGCAGAGCAGAGCATGTGCTGAATTACTTCTATTTTATTTAGAATATTATCTTGCAACAAACAAAGGGTCCAGACTTTCATAGAGATACCAAAGAAAAGTAATTTTATCACTAAACAATAATTTAAATTCTATGGATAAGGAACACTTAATCAGATAAGCCAAAGATTTCTTCCTTCTTTTAGTTTAGGTTGTATGAAAAGAAGAGAATGTAGTTAAGAAAAAAGAATGATCAGTGTAATCTGCTTTATTGTACCCTCAATGAATCTCCAACAATAAAAAAAAAATAAAAAGGAAAAAAGAATGATTTCCATTTGCAAATACATTTCTTAAATTATTAAGGAAAATAATCTAAGTGAATAAAATTAAAAAAAAAAAGATACTTAAACTCTTCCCAAATCTTGCCACTTTTACAAAAATATTTTATAATGTCACACCATTTACTGCCAGTATACTTCCTTTTTAAAGTGCATACACTTTTAAAATAGAATTGAAATCATACTAGACACAAAACCACATATTCCGCCTTTTTCCACCTAGATTTATAATATAATAATTTCTTCAATGTAATGCAGTATTTAAACTATTTGCTGTACCTTACCCTGAAAAAAGAATCTCCCTAAAGAGTTGTTCCTCTTTTCAGCTGAGAAAGACACTTTGGGAGGTAGCTTTCAAGATTAACATCTCTTTGAATGACAGGCTAACATCCCTGAATGATAGTGAGTGACCTCTCAAAAGACTCGGCTCTTCATTTCTCATTTTTATACTTGCAAAACTGATATATTCTTAATTCTTGTCATTTTCCAGCATTCTAACTGGGTTTTTACCCCTACAAGACATGAGCTTCATTCATGCACGAACCCAGGGTAGTTTAGAATATGTTTCCCCAACATATGATGACATGGGAAATCCACTAACCAAGGAAGTTATTGGTATTATCGGACAGGGCTATTTAGCAACGTTGCAAGAAGGAAACTCACAGTGTGATGTTTATATGGAAACAAATATATTTTTTCACATCACGTAGCATGCACTAATAATAGCTAAGGACATCAACCATTCAGTATGACCAGACCCAGATTGAAATAACGTCGGTAAATCACTAACATAATTGTAACAACAGTAAATGCATAGTAAGAAATGGAAATGACAGAAGGCCCAATAGTTGCTGAAGTCACTGTCATCTGCAATTTGCAATAGACAACTCTATTGTAAATAACATAGTTACTAGTGGGGTCGCTTGTCTTGACCTTAAGAACCCCTTAGAAATAACTATTTGAATCAAAACTGTGGTTTTTCTAAAGCAGCCAGTTTTGTAACCACTGATTCCTAGGAAAGGAATAATTAATTGCTCACTCCTCAAAATGTATTTCTCATTCTAATAGAACATAACCAGAAAAAGCCTCAGATATTCATGAAACATGTTAGGTTTTCGGCATCACGTTATCCTGTGGTGCTCTGCAATCAATTACTGTTATACCACCATCATTAATAATTTTCTTAATGAAAATGATTCTGTTGATCTCCGTTATATTTTAATTATCAGAGTTAAGCATAATTACACTGTAGCTCTGAGCTGGCATGGGGACTCCTTTAGGGCACAATTTTGTTTTAACACACTGATAATGTAATTTTACATTGTGTCAGTTTGTTTGGTTATTATCCAGTTGTACAATTCCACTGTATTCCTGATAACAGATAATAACCTTAGTACCTCCTATATCCTGAAGTCATTTAAAAAGCAATATTGGGATTCTGAGACTAGCTAACTTAATCGCCTTATGATTTTGTAATTCCCGATGCTAAATATTTGGTTCAGGCACCCACCCTCTTTTAAGAATACTATCAAACTAGAAAACAGTTATACATTTTCTATGAATTACTGAATAGTTAAATAAATACATAGAATAGCACAATTTTTCCTTTTACATTAGTTTATTCTTTTAATGATGTCATACCTTCTAGGTAGAGTAAAATATTAACTTGTAGGCTATTCTGAAAATTGGCTGTCACATTAGACAAAGCTGTTGTTTGAAGATTCTAGTGAACATAAAACAGATTTTCTATTTGAAGGTCCACCTATTTGCAAGCGTTCTTATAATGAAAGATCTTTGTTTTAAAAACTTAATTTGGTCAGTGAGCCAAAATTTGCTGGATCATATTAGAATTTCTGTCATTATTTCAGTCGTGCCTAACATACAGCCTTGAATCAGAGGACAACCAAGAAAGGGTTAAAGTAATTAATTGCATGGTTAAATTTCTACAAACCGGAATATCCGGAACCTGGAAGACAGTCATAGCATGCTTTTGAGATTGGTGTGCAGTCTTCTACATTATTTTAAATTGCTTGGTCTTACAGAAAAGTTAGCATGACGTATTGCTATCACTGCTGCTTTAGTTCTTGAACATTTTCTCTTTAAAGCTAAACTAAAGAATGAAAAAAAAAATTCTCTGATAAACATGTATGCAAATTTGCAAAGGAGGGTGATAACCTATAACTTTGGCCTAGTAAATGGCATCCTCAAGACTGCTGATTATACAACTGGGAATGGCAATCATGCTTACAATTTTATTCCAACTTCATCATATATGAGCTATCCGTATTTGAACTTACTTAACCCATGTAAACCTAAGTTTATTTATCTGTAAAATGGAAACAGTGCAGCTTATATAATAAATTTGTTGTAACAGTAAATAAGAAAATGTATGTAAATGATGAAAACAGTGTCTAGAATAGAAGTCAGTAAATGGTGAACTTTTATTAATAATTTAAATAGTATCATCATTGCCCTCTTTATACTAGCATTTTATATAGGATTTTCATTAAAAATAAAAATATTAAGTACTCAAGGAAAAATATCTAAAGTCACACTCGGGCACAGGCTTCAGGCCTCTGGTTCTGTGACACAGATCTCTGTGGTCACCCATGGGGGACTGAATGAGGCCTTTGGACTTCTTTGCTGTAAGCTTGATCTGTATGATGATATTTTCTTGCGCACATGCTTGATACCAAAATGGACATATGGTTTCATTTTCTCTAAATCTGTACCAATTTATGACCACAGGGCAAATCATGCTAAGTATAAGATAATGAAAATTTAATATTTATCATAATATATACAATCATGTTTACAGGTATTTCTTCATGAAAATCCTGCAAGGTAGCCATTGCTGTTCCATTTCACAGCCGAGAAAACCAAGATTAGAGGGTATACGTCATTTGTCTAAGGTCATGTAAAAAATACAGATCTTGACAGTGACATTAGGCCTTGACATATAAAGCAGCAGTTCTCAACCTGTGGGTTGCAATTCCATAAATTAGGAAGGTTGAGAACCACTGATGTAAAGAAATATCCTGTGATTAAAATGAAAGCGAGGGTTAGCTGGTGTCCTTCTTCACTCTCTTGAATGACAACATATATTCCCTTAATCTGGAAACCTGGAGAATCTGCATACTTTGAAATAATACCTACACACAAAATTCAATCATGTAATTATCCCTGATTTGAAGTGAACTCAGTGAACAAAAACAGATGGAAGATGGTGAAGTCTTAATGTTGAATGCTCAAAAACATTAAAGCTGAAGGAACCTATTTAATTCTTTATGTGCAAAGGTCACCATAGTTTGCAAACACTAGATAGCAAAGAACATAATGGTATATAGTAAAGAAAGGAACTATATCATCAATCCTCAGCAGACAGGGGATTTTAGGAGCAAGTGGGCAGGCCTTTTCTCATCCTACCTACTCTTCAGCAGAGCTCCTTTTAACTTCAGCATGGTCCTTTTTAGTATTTTTCCACTGAGATAAGTAAATTAGAATTATCTGGAGTCTGTTGAGAATAGCAAAAAACAGACGACCCAACAAGTCTGGTCCATCAATGTCTGGATGACCTAATTACTTTCTGGAATGACAACGGGTAGGTGAGGCAGGAAAAACGGGCATCTGATCAGAATTTCAATGCCAAATACTATATTTTTTAAAAATTTTGATAAAACAAGGTGGTGGCATCCTGTCAATAGCACTAAATAATGTAATTTTATACTACATTTTTGATCGACACCATGGAAATGAAAGCTTTATATATTTAATTTTGCTACTAGCCCACACTTTAAGAATCCTTTAAGAAGTATGACTGTTACATGGTCAAAGTTATACCTTACTTGTCCTATCTTTACACCATATAAAAATATTATAAAAAGTCTTAGTCAATGTATTTTTTCAAACTTTACACATACATAATTTATATTCTATTTGTAGATACAGATTACCAGGTCCTAGGGTAATGATTCCGACAGAATTTATAAGTGGTTTATATTCTTAACTAGACAAAAAATAAAAATACAACTTTGGCCTCAGGAATTTAATTTTCATCCTTGGTGAAAGCTTCTTAGAAGCCATGAAGAATGTGTTGCCTTTACCCTGATGTCAGCCCATCAAGTGACCATGCTTTTGTAGCAGCATCTTGTTGGTTTTATTTAGAGGACTCTTCTCCTCCATCTCAGTGGCTCATGTGGGATTAACTCTACTTTGGGGCTCCAGGATGACTACGGTCTTTCCAGGGAGATTCGCAGGGATTAATTGGTTTAGGGATTGGTGTGTAATGTGCTCCAAAGTCCAGAAAGATTCTCTTTGCACTCAAGTTGCTAAGCTGGCAGAGTGAGCGTGGAGCTTGCCACCCTCTGAGGACAGCCTATCTGAGAACAACGTCCATGCAAGAAAGGAGAGCCAGAAGATATAGTCCAGGGTCAAAGTTGGAGCAATGGAACTGAATGGTTCCTGAAGTCCAGAATATCCTAAAACTCTATTAGATGAGCACATGAGCTCCTCTCCTTCAGCCCCCCCCTACACTCACACACTTAGAAATTTATTTTTGTACAAGCCAATTTTAGTGGGATTTATGTCACTTAAAAACAAAAGAGCCCTAACTAATAAATATCATATGCATTATGAAAATGCTTCATCCATTACAGAAGTTCGAGTTAACATTTGCTGAATATAAAATTGTTAAACCTTTCTACATACAAAATCCTGTGGCTTTGGGAAGGTTTATTAGACAGGCAGCCTATACGGACCAAAGATTTCCAAGTCCATGAAGTCTTGGAAGATGTATGAGCGCTCCAAAGGGTCATATTTTCCATGGCCCAAATGATCCCTAGTAAAAATCACACCATATTAAGGAATTTTAGCTTCAGGCCTCTGAACCCCAGGTAAAAGGTCAGAGTTGAGTCTACAGCAAAGTCTTCCAAAGTTTGTTATCCAGAGCACTAGTGCCAGTAGCATTCATTGGAAAGAGAAATAAAGATATATGGTCAAAGGCAAATGAGATAGGATATTTATTTATGTATTTACTTTACTGTGCAGACTTCTCAGATCCTGACTATCAGTATGCATTGTGGGTTTGCAAGAGGTGCTACTGTAAGTGGTATTTAGTCCTGAGGCTTTTTCTTTAATCTTAGGGTTCTGTGGAATGCTTTTTGGGAAATGCCATACTTTATATACACTCTTTGTGATTTCTAGGCATAAAGGCCAGAGTGGTTTGAGGACCTACTTATCATTTAACAGTGGTGAAGGGGAAAGGCAGAGTTGTGTAGCACAGAGTGCATAGGATCTGGAGTTGTCAAGACCCATGCTTGAATTTGGATGATCATGCCACCCAGTAAGTCACACGTGAAAAATGAGAAAAATACTACCCATGTCACTGAGCTGTTTGATACAACTCAGACACGAAGAAAAAAATGTATGTTTGAGCCTCAACCAATTTTTAGCGTGTGACCATGGTAAATTACCCTACTTCCATCTCTTATTTACCTTTTGTAAAATGGGGGATAGTATGTTAATTATCTCATAGGATGTATTAATTACAGAGTCACTGAAAAAGTATACAAAGTAGTTATTGTAGTACTGGAATCTGAACTGCCAAATCAATTTTTCTTATAAGTTGAACAATGTCAAATTCCCTTTTGTTGGTTAAAAACTTTGGAAGAGCAACACTTCATAAAGTTCATCAACATACGCCGGGATGTAGCTATTACTGTGTCTGGCAACCATTCATCATTTGCTTATCTGGTTAATCGATCAATATATATTTAATGATTTCTCTTTTCTTTTTTGCACAGGCAGCATGTCAGACCAAGGAGGGAAGCGTGCACAGGGCAGGACACACAATAAGACATGGCCTTTGCCCTCAGTACAGATAGACCAGACTGGAAAGTCAGGCAATGGTAGCTAACTTTTTTACTTACACATTTCTTAGACACATATATTGAAGATCCAAAAACGAGCAATGTGAGGTTTGGCATGAGAGCATCAAGCAGAGGATTGAGAGGGTGCCTAATAGAAGGTGGCTCTTATCATTAATGTCTGAGGCCAACATATAGTTGGACTCAATGCCTACTTTTTTAGTTAAGTAGTAAATTAATTGATAATCTACAAATTACCCCGAATTGATTACTGGAAAAATGTTTAAGGTATAGCTAACCATAACACAAACATGTTCAAGTTAAAATATTCCAGTGGGTATGGGATAACAATTTTGTTACACAGGCTGAGCATCCCCAATCCAAACATCTGGAAACCGAAATACTCCAAAGCCTGAAACTATTTGAGCACCAATGTGTCACAAGTGGAAAATTCCATATCTGACCTTACATGATGGGTTAAAATCAAAATAGTCCCAACTTTATTTTATGCACAAAATTATTAGAAATAGTATATAAAACTACCTTTAGGCTATGTGCATTAGGTATTATACATGAAATACAAATGAATTTGAATTTAGACTTGGGTCCCATTCTCAAGATATCTCATTATGTTTATGCAAATATTCCAATCTGAAAAAACTGAAACACTTCTGGTCCCAAACACTTTGGAAAAGGAGAGCCAATCTGTTTAACAATTGTCTCCGTTAAAAAATTAGCTAAAAATGCGATGGATTTGGATCATGACGGGGGAACAGCTATTGTCATGGTTCCTTCATATTAAATTGCTGTAAGGAAGACATTACCACAGAAATTTGTTCCCCCAAATTGGTCCTACACTCCAAGGTACCTTTTGTCTTTTTTGCACTGTGAACATGGGCATTGGGAGGCTGATTCACAATACCATTTCCTTTCACTTTGATGGACAATTTTAACGTATCCAGGGGGAAAATCTCACTTCCCTTTTACTATAAGCTCCCCACCAGCATACCACAGGTACTTCAGGTTAGAAAATTAGTGAGTATGAAACGAGAAATCATAGAAGGAAAAGGAGCATAATCAGATCCTGGTGTGCAGACTGTTTTTTTAGCTTGCAAATTCCCTCTTTCCGGTGTTTCAACTTTCAAAGGCTTATGGTAGTTTAGAGGCAATCCTCTTATAAGTGTACATTGTAATGATTATAGGAGCAAGTTGTAATTGTTTCTAGCAAGTTTTTACAAGCCTTTGATGTTATGATTAGCGTTTTATATGTTAATATATTGATAGGGGTGCTTATTTGCTTGTTCCCTTGTGTGCTTTTATGGTTTCTAGGTTCAATGTGCAAATAAATATTTGATCTCAGTAGGTCTATTTGGTTTAAAAAAAAAAAGAAAGCCGAAAAGAAATTAAACATGAGAAGCACAAGGTTTTGAAATATTTACAAAGTAAGCCCAGGGATTTCACTGAAGGAGTGCAGAGCTACGGCCCACGACTTGAATGTGGAGAAACGTGCCCCCAAAGCCACACCACATGTGAAGATGGCTCCTTTATGGAGAGCTGGTCCCATGATGTGCCATCACTGAGCTGGGGCCCCTCTGTAGCCTGGGAGCAGCTATGTGACGCAGTCTAGGTTGATGTCACGCTGAGCAAATCAAAGGCAATGCCCTGCCAGCCACTGGCTTCCTCTTTCATGTTTGTCTCCTGCCCTTCAGAAATCACCATGGGGAAGGATTCAGTCTCTGCAAAGGTTTCATTTCCGGCTATCCTCTGATCATGTGTGATCTCAGGAAACTGGCTGGAACGTAGTGCCTCCACAGCATGCCCCTTGCCACGAATTGCTAAATTTCAAAAGGCTTTTACTTTTTGATAGATAATGCCTATGAGAGGAATTTAGGGTTTCTCCAAACCTGACCATCAATAAAACTGACAGCAAGGGAAGGGTACTAGTCCAGCCCCTCCACTACAGGGCTAGGGAAATGTGTACAGCACTGAGCAATTAACAGCTCTTTTTCATTTTATGTTGTACAGAAAAATGCCCAGCAGGCTTTATTGAAAATACAGGTTAGAGAAACTCATAAGGGAAAAAGGAAGCGAGAACATCAAATTATACTTTGGACTTCCTTTCCAGCTCTTCTGGGGCTGTTTTGCAACGCTCAGGTTTCAATACTTCCAAAGAGAGCAGGACCCGCTCTTGCATTTACCTTTGCTGTACACAATGCAGTTGTTTTTGCTGTCCTCCACTCCTTGCCAAGTCACATCCAACAGCCACTTGGGACCAGCAGTCAGCACCATTGGGACCTGAGCCTTTGTCTTCTGTAGAAAGAACGATAACAAACAGATGCCATTTGCTTTCGTTGATTAAAAACTTGAATAATAACTGTACTAATCATTTTATTTTTACAAACAACTAAATCTCCCAAACCATAATCCAAGTCCTTATTCCCCTGTCTCCTAATATCTTTTTAAGATGACAGAAGCTGTAAGGCTTATTCCTTTCACTAATCTGAACGGTAGAATTATTATCAAGGATTTTTTTTTCCCCTAAATGATACGGGATCAGATCTCCCAGATTAGACAGATCTCTTGTGGCTCTGAATTATAAAGAGAACGTAGATGACTTTCATTGCAAAGAGCAGAGTGTTTAGAAGTGAACTTTAGACACATTGTACTTTACTATCAACAGGATCTCACTATTTCCTGAAACAGACAGGAAAGAATTTAAAGAATCAGGATCCATTTCAAAGCTCTATCCTGAGCAACATTTATATTAGAGCAGGAACTTATTCTGAATGAATAATGAAATCTACCCAACCTCTCTTGCTAAGAGTGGACCTGACCATAACTGAGAGAGCCTGACCATAACTGAAATAAGAATAATGCTAATAATTCTCCATACGTTGTCTCCAAAAGACTATAGAAGAGGAATCGTGAATAAATTGAAAAGCATCTGACAACCAGTGCTCTGGGAACCACAGCAGCCGAGAGACATGTAAGGCACAAAAATGGTCATTTTTGGCTGTTTGGCAGTCAAATTACTTATCTTTAAAATTCCGCTGATAAATTTACAGGGCAGGAAATAAACTAGGGAGGAAATAAGTAAGCCTTAGCATGACTGTGTTTCCCGGTGAGTCAGAGAGAACCGGCCTTCAGACTTTTATCATCCCCCGGTCCATGCTCTGTATCTCAAAAATCATGAAGCCACAGCACAGAGCACAATGCAAGGGTCTCATGGTAATTTGTGAACTGAATTTTCACCTAGATACGATCCTGCCAACGAGATCTCAGCCCATTCAGGGACTTTCCCACATAGTATATGCTCTCACAAATTTCCCAAATTGGTATTAACAAGTATTGACTTGAGGAGTTCCATGTCATCTGGCGATTTCAAATCTCTCAGGAATCTGGAAAACCCCTTTTACCTGCCTCATGACAACGATGATAACAATATTGTTAACTGCAAAGCCGTGTTAAAAACCATGCATAAAATGAATGCTAATCCATTTTTTAAAGTATCAATAATATTATAAATGGTAAAATCAACCATAAAATAAAATATCCTATTTAATGGAAAAATCAGCTGTGATAGATAATTTAAAAAGAAGTCTGAAATAACTACTTCACTAGAAATGATAAATGCTTGAGGTGATGGATAATTCAATTACTCTGATTTGATGATTACACAGTATACGCCAGTATCAAAATATCAAACAGATGCCATCTGCTTTATCTATACACCTCCTGTATTTATGACTACAAATATATACAGCTCTTATGTACACAAAATTAAAAATTAAAGAAATAAGAATACTTCAAATATTAAAACAGAATTAGTAGGTAGTCAGATCAATTGCAACTAATTCTTACACACTGATCTTTAATATTCATACTTTGATTTACTTTGGAGTCTTAATTCTTCAACTATGTACCTTAACAGTTGGCAAGTATAACCAGAAAAAACAGTCATGGGAAGGTGTGTGAAAAAGAAATTATTTTATGTTATATACATGTATAATAAAAATGTAGGCAAAAACGAGATCAAGTTGTCCCTAGTAGCAGCCTGATTGACCATTGTTGCTTTTTCCTATTTTCAAAATACACGTATAGGAGAAACAAGCTTGAGTATGAAATAACAGTGATCCAAATGTAATGAACTACTAGTTCCTAATAATGTATATTTTGCTCCTTTCACTACCAGAATAAATGCCCAGATCAGCATCTTCAGGTCTCCAAGGGGAAGCAGGACACTGGAGGTGGGGAGAGTTCACTGTTTTTAATCACATATAGGGTACTTAGTGGTTTTATTTGAAATATCACTCTCTTCTAATGCTAAGTAACAGATTTCAAAACAGGTGTCTGGTCTTATTTCTGTTGGATTCTCAAGTTTCCTGGAAAATTATTCTTGTGAATTACTTAATCTTGCTAATTTATAGTATGTAGAGCTCTATGAATTTCTACATAGTAAATAAGCTTTTGTCATTTTCACAGGTGATATAAAAAATAAATATTGATCACTGACATTCTTCAGGGAATCTATTAAAGGAAATCAATGAATTTGCCAATAGAATAATCTTTCATTAATTTCACAAATAAACAGTCCAGTCCGGTCCTGCGCTTCGTGCTAGGAATGGGAGCAACTGTTTTTTCTTTTGTTTTGTTTTGTTTTTGTTTTTCCTGAAGGATACAGATACACTGTGAAAAGTGCCAGGGTAGGAAGCACTGAGACTTGTGCACATTGTCTGGGAGTCAATAACCTGTGGGTTAAGGGAAGATGCCACAAAAGAAGCAACATGTGAGCAAGATTTTAAAGGACAAACAGGAAAAATTTGCAGTTGCTAGAAAGAGAGTGGACAAAGGCTAAGGAGTACATAGGAGACAGGAATATACAGGACATACTGAGTAGCTCTGGGACTCTGGGGTAAGGTCTTATAAAGTCTTTAAAAGTTTCCTGGGTATGCAGTAAGCACAGGAAGGTAATAGCTGTCATCCTCCTCATCATTATTGATAAATAGGAAGAGCATAATAGTGATGTGTCTGGGAAGGCGAGGCACCTTTACATAGTAGCCAAAACCTTTTGTGAATAATTCCCTAAGAAGAAGCAAGCCAGTAAAGAGTATAAGCCAGTGGAATAAGGTGACTACTATTTATGATAACTGTGCAATCATTTTGTTAGACACTTCCCTTTCTTACCTACTCCTTATATATTTTTCAGAGTAGGTAAGAAAAGGGAGAACTGAAAGATTAAAACAATTTCTTTTAAGTCACATGGCTTGTAGAAGGCAGATGTAATATATATATTTATCTTTGATTCTGAACACTACCACCTCTAGGTTGACTATGCGTCCTGGTTTTTCTGGGATTGAAGGGTTTCCCAAGAGGATGTATTCAGGGCTACGGTTAGAAAGTCCTGGGCATACAGGGCCCAGGGCTTATGTTATCCACCCCAACTCTGACTATACCACTGTTAACACAGCATTAGTGGTTTATATCTATTGCGCACTTGTAAAATGTTGGCTATTGTGATAAGTACTTCCCCTGAATGATCTTTTTCTATTTTTAGAACTCTAAGAGGGCTAGTACCAGCACTTTCTACAATTTTAAATATAAGCAAATTAAGGCTTAGAAGGAGTTGATTTTGTAACTCAAATAAAGTGGATGACTAAAATTGTCCTTAATGGGAAGTTAGACATTACACCTTTTAAAATTTTGGCAAACATTATTATTCCTGGGCACGAGTAGAATCAGATATATTAAGAATGTGAATTGAAGAGAAAACAATTTATTTTACTTCAAATTAATAAAGCAACAGGAAAAATGGAGCACAGACCTGCTGAAAGCTATACCCAGGCAGTAAAGTAAATAATAAGTAGATTAAAAAAAAAATCTCCAGGGATCAGTTATTACAGTTTTGAAGAGGTGAGTCAATTTCTTTCTGAAGAAGTCAACTTTTATGGAGATTGACTGCCTTCAAAGAAGATTACCAAGAGTGAGAAGGAAGGAGTTAGCCAGGATTATATGAAATCTATACTCCAGAAAACTCCATGAATAGAAAATAATAATATCCACTTTGATCATTAGGTTCACATTCCCATGTCCCTCCTAACAAAAGGATTCATAAAATTCCAGAATTGTAGGAGCTGGAAACAAGTTTAAAGCTTACTGAGTCTAGCTGGCTGATTCACAAACAAGAAAAATAAGGCCAAGATTTTTATCTCGCATCCAAGGAAGGTGACACCTGGCATAGTATGCGGGGAGAAAAAGACAGTTGATAATAAGTACGGTAGGCAGGAAGATGGTCCCCCCCAAACGGCTATGCCCTAATCCTAATCCCTTGGAATTTGGG
The DNA here is from genome assembly GCA_963574355.1 of Loris lydekkerianus. Lineage (NCBI taxonomy): Eukaryota > Metazoa > Chordata > Mammalia > Primates > Lorisidae > Loris > Loris lydekkerianus. The sequence continues at coordinate 17,377 of CAUYPK010052073.1, read as the reverse complement.
AATATGTTCCCTTACTTGGCAAAAGGGATTTTACAGATGTGATTAAGCTTTAGGACCATGAGATGGTGAGATTATCCTAGATTAGCCAGATAGACCCAGTCTAATCACATAAGTCCTTAAAAGTAGAAGTGAAAGGCGAAACAGTAAACCAAAGAAATTCCACATGAAGAAGATTCCACCTGCCTTGGCTATCTTTAAAAAAGTGTGACAAGAATTTAAGGAATGTAATGGCATGAAGAAAATAGGGATGGCCCCGAGTTTACAGGCAGCAAGGAAACAGGGACTTCAGTTCTACAACCTCAAGCTACTGAATTCTGACAACCATTCAAGTAAGTCTCTTCTAGAACCTGCCCAGAGGAACACATCCAGCTGACACCTTGATTTTGGGATGGTGAGACACATGCTAGCTTTCTGATCTCTAGAACCGTAGGAAATAAATCTGTGTTGTTTTAAACCACCATGTTTGAGGTGATTTGTTTTGGCAGCAATAGGTATTACACTCATACAGTAGGTATTCAGATTTACTGGCTTAGAGTTGAAACAAAAATGACTAAAATTCCTTATCAAATGTACTCAAGTGTGAAATAACTTTCCCTGAGTTGGAAGAACACCAAACCTACATTGTCATTCTACAGCCATTAATCAGTTGTTTATAAGTCATTAGATAGATTTAGTTTCTTGTTTTAAAGTACAAGAAAATAGGCAGTAGGGACTGTAATATTCCTGCTTATATACTTGGTTATTTAAAACATTTCCTGAGGCACAAGTGTCATTTGTTAAGGTCTAAAAAAGGACACGATTGGTTTTGGAGTTAAATGATCTAGGTTCTATTCCTGCTCTGTGCTTTTGGAAGTATCTGTGACTGGAAAAATCACTTAAATTTTCTGAGCCTCAGAATATACACCTGCACAATGGGGAAATTAATATATATATTTAATTATATATATGTTAATATATAATTATATTTATTATATATAATATTAATATATAATTATATATTATATTAATATTAATATATATATAATTATATATGTAATATATATAATTATATATAATTATATATATGTAATATATATATAATTATAATTTCAGAGGCTGTTGTATAAAACAACTAGCACAGTGCTTACTACACTAGATAGATGCAGATCAAACTTTTGTTGAATAGCTTCATAACTAAATGAACTAAAGCATACAGAAAGCATTTATTGAATCCTCCTGTCTCTCTGGCACTGTAATACTTGTAGTCATTAGCACACAGATGTCAAGACAAAACCTCTTTATTACTCAGTTTAAAGGTTGTGATAGTCATTAGTGCTAGTGACCAATTATTTCCAACTCTCTACCTTCCAGCTCTCTTTGAAAGTTAGGTATGGATGTGTAGCTTTACTTGACTAACAAAATGGATACAGTGACTAATGCGACTTCAAACACAGAAACTCTCAGAGCCAATGCCTTTCCCAAAGTGATTGTGGAAGCAGGTAAGGAGGTGGGATCCCTGGTGTAGCATGAGAAAGAAAGAAATGTTTTCATGCAAAAAGCTATTATGATTTAGGGTAGCTTGTAAACTTAGCTAATCCTTCCTTGTCTTCCTCATTTTTTCCATTTTGGAATAACCTACGGCTTTCCCAGGTTGAAGTTTGTTTTTATCATTATCTAGGCAGTCTCTTTCGGTGATAAATCAATTCAAGGTACATAACAGGAGCCTTGAATTTCACTTAAATAGGAATGTTTTCTTTTTTAAAAAAAAATTCATGCACTTTTGAGCCTCTACACTCTACGTTTTAAAATTCTACACTCCTAATCATGGTTTGAACCCAGAGTTTCACAGTTAGACAGCCCACAACTAGACAAACTCGACAAGGACAAAATGGGTCAAAAGTGTCATTTCTTAGGAATAATTAAAATCATCTAATGTGGATAAAAGAGGTGAAACTGGCATCCACTTTTCACTAACCTTTGGAGTTACTGGACCGACAAAGGAGGGAGCCTTCCATAAATGTTTATAGTCAAGCCAAAAGGTTAATGGAGTGCCAGTAGACGGCTGAAAGGTAAAGAATAGAGGAGAGTTCTAACCCAAGAAACTGGTGACATAATGTTGTTCTAGGGATCCCAAATTTTGCTGGAAAAATTTATTGAAAATTTCCAAAACAAGGGTCAGGAAGAGGTAGAAGTTGCTGAAGACCTTCCTGTGAAAACAGGTTGTTTTTATATTACATCCTTTCAAAAGAACTAGAACTATTATTTGAAAAAATGGCCTGCCTTCACATTCGTTTAGAAAATATAACAAAATACCATTAGCGAGGCTCACATCCATATCATGGAATGTAGTTTGAGGCTGTTGAAAATGCTCTTGGTGTGGTGAGAAGAGCTGAGCCCTGTTTGGCAAATTACTACTGTTTTAACAATTCCTAGCTATTTCTATTCTCTCAGCTATAAAGTATTTCAATAATAGGCCTAGAAAATTTCAGAATTCCTATAAACACTAGATTTATATAGCTGGAACCAGAATGCCCTTAACACACATGCATTTTCTTGCCTTTAAAAATTAGATGCTGTCTGCACTGCCAACCTCCCTGAACTAAATTTTTCTCTACATATACATGAAAAAAATGGTACTGTATGTGATTTGACTTTGTACAACCACACAGAAAATTTTACATAGTAAAAGTTTCAGTTAATGTATCCAAGCAGTTCTGTACACTGGACTTCAATTCAAATTCAAACTGACAGTCATGAAAATATTTTCGCACTCTCCTTTATCTATGTAAAGTCTCTGGTGAAAGTGAGCTTGGATTTAAAAATATCCTTCACCAACAGACCATCCTATGGAGACATAACAACTTATAACAAAAGTCATATGACAGTGCGGCACCTGTGGCTCAAAGGAGTAGGGCGCCGGCCCCATATGCCAGAGGTGGCGGGTTCAAACCCAGCCCCGGCCAGAAACTGCAAAATATAACAACTTAAAATCTTGAAAGCACCGGGATAGGGTAAAGATGCCAAGTAATAATTCAAAAGTCTATACAATTGTATTTTTATCAATTCTGAGCATAATACACAGTCTCACTGTTATTGATTTGACTGGAATTATATTACTTTTAGTATGATAATTTCCACCCAACAAAACAGTATTTTTCTGTAAATGTCATTTAAAAAAATTATACATAAAACTGTATGAATGACTGCAATTGATGCTGAGGTAAATAATTTTTTTTTCTTTCTTTCAGAAAATAGTTTCATTAAGACTACATAAACAAAGTCACTCCACATATGTGATCCTGTAGGATCAACATCATTCATGTGCTATAAAAACTGGTTCTCATGGCCGGGCGCAGTGGCTCCTGCCTGTAATCCCAGGACTCCGGGAGGCCAAGGCGGGTGGATTGCTTGAGCTCAGCAGTTTGAGACCAGCCTGAGCAAGAGACTCCATCTCTACTAAAAATAGAAAAAACTAACTGGGCATTGTGGTGAGCGCCTGTAGTCCCAACTACTTAGGAGGCTGAGGCAAGAGGGTCACTCAAGCCCAAGCATTTCAGGTTGCTATGAGCTATGATACCACAGCACTCTACCAAGGGTGACAAAGTGAGACTCTGTCTCAAACAAAAACTGGTTCCCACAAATAACACCCAAATGTTCCTCATAACAAACTAAATCCAAATACTTAGCCATAACTAGGTATATCATGTTCTTCCTTTAATATCACATGCCTAAGATCAAAACACTCCAAGAAGATCTAGAAAAGAGAAGAAAAGAAACTTAGAAAATCCCCTGTGGACGGGCCTACATGGTTTTTTATCCTACCTTCTTCCCCTACTACCCTTATTTACCCTTCACCTTTGGGCCCCGTATCCTTAAAAAAGGTTAGAGGCAGTTAAATCAGGTCGAGGTCCAATATCACTGGCTCATTAACTAAGAATCTAACTATTATTCTTCATCACCCTCCATAGCACCAATGATGGGTAAGACTCCCAAAGCTGGGACAACCTAAGACAGGATATGGAGAGGCTGCATGGTGGATTACATTCATAGTACCCAAAGACGGGTAAGATCACTCTGAGTTCAGTCAACCTAAGACAGGGACCAAACCATTGATGTTTGTATCCCCATGATGGGTAAGACTGAAACTGCAAGAGCAAGCAACCTAAGACAGGGGCTATGTTTTTTTCCGCCATACAAAAAACAAAAGAGGGAATTGTTGGGCCCTGCCATGTACCTGAGGCCTAGTGCAACTTCTGGAGCCTGACTAGAAGTAGATCCATTGAGCTACTTCTGCGTAGCAATGACTCAGCAAGGCCCAGCCTGAAACTGCCTCTACCTAGATACAGCCAATGTGGTACCATGCCATTGGCTCAACCCTGTCACCCACCTCATCCCCCGCCTTCTTTCCCCACCCCTTCCTCACGCTCTATATAAGCGGCTGCTTGACGCAATAAAGTTGAGTTCCTGCTTAAAAAAAAAAAAAAAGAAAGAAAGAAAGAAAGAAATGAAATCAGAAAGGAAGAGGAAAGAGAGCGAAGGAGGGGGGGTGTGGGGCTTTGGTGTGTGCCACACCTTTTGGGTGCAAGACAGGATTGTAAGAGGGATTTTACCTAAAAAAAATGCAATCAGTGTAACCTGGTTTATTGTACCCTCAATGAATTCCCAACAATAAAAAATAAAGAAATGAAAAAATATATATATATCTAGAGTGGTTTGGTAGTTTCAATGACTATGTGAGAGAACTACTGGGAATTAGTGGAGCGAGCAGGTGTACCAATATGGAACAGTCTGTACATTGAAAAATCAACCCATATGAGAGAATGGCAAGCAAATGTTAGTGGGCACCCAAAATGAACCTTGGTACACAGAGAAAATTCTGGTCTTTTAATGAATAGTTACTCATATGTAACTTTTTTTAAGTTGTAATATTAATTTATAGAATGATATGATTAAGTGGGAATGTTTCATAACACAAATAAATATGCATATTCTATGGCATATCCTCAAATTAACTGACACAGACTCAAAATAAAGTAAAATAATGCAAAAAAAGTGTAAATACCTCTACTTTAGAAAATTAAATATCTATTAAACAATGCATGATAATGACTACAACCTCAGACTATCAATATATTTAAGACATTGCCTTGATTGGATCAGGCTGAAGGAACCAGTCATAGCCTAAGGTTTTGTTGTTGTTATTTGCAAACTAGTCTCTTTGAGTAAAATCCTTTCTACTTGACTTCTTTAGGATAGTTGCATGGGTGAAGATTCAGTGAGAAAAGAAAACTGTATGTACAAAATCTGACAATTAAGTTCGCAAACTCATCCTAGAAAAAGTGCTTTCAAGCATAGACTAGGTACTGAAGTTGGTGCATTGCTTCCCAAGGGGAGTACTTCAAGGGTGACCTTAGTGACAGTCAGTGATGAGATATGGAGCACTTTTTCTATGATGAGCTCATTAACCTAATTGTCAAATCTCATATATATATGTATACACACACACACACACACACACACACACACACACACACAGGGCCCGTTTCATGGCCTGTTTCTTTATGTTTGACCATATGCAATTGTGTGATCGGTTAAACATTGTCTGTAGGATAGTTGCCCATCTGATGCCAGAGTTGAAAACAGGCAGTTGGGAGGGAAAAAGGATGTAAACTGAGATGGAACAAAAACAGGCTGAAAGACACATGTACAAGTAGGCAGTTCTGATTTCCTCTACTGACATAAGTGTTCTGCAGTAGGAGCTGGTTCCCTTGGTCCTGGAGCTAAACCCTGAGTTGGCCCTAAAATCTAAGAAGGTGAAGGCAGATCTTGAAGAAGGCTCAGGAATTGCAGACCAAGTGGTAGCTCACTCCTAGGAGATAAGCCAGATCAATGTGCCCAACCTACACTGGCTGCTACCTTCCTTCCACCTTATAAATATTACATGAGGTTTTCTCTCATGGCTCATTCTAGTCACAAACTTATAGGGAAAGGCATTCTAGCATACGTAGTTAAGCCTAGTCAGGAGGACCCATTACAAAGCCACCAAAATATTAGCAGTCACTGAGAAGAGAATTGTTTCTCCCTCTCTGAGCTTAAAATGATTTACACAACCTATTCTTATAGAGCAGGGCTGTTTTATAAATAGATGTAGGTTGCGCAATTTGTAATAGACCAAAGTCAGGCAATGTAAATATGACCTGAGTTGTAAATGGTTACACAACTCAAAGGTAAAGTCGTTTTCAGTTCTTAATTATACGATTAATGTCTATTGAATTGATTCCTGAAGGAGTAAATTAATTTAATTCAATATGTTCTTTAGATTTATTTAGAATTTAGTGGCTGGAGTAATGTAGAATACTGATGCCACAGAACATGACAAATAATGCCGTACTGCTGATTAATGCACTTCTCAGGTGCCTCCGATCTGCATCAAAGGGGTATTAATCAGTATTACTTCATCATTGCTATGCCTTGTTGCAATTTATAAAATGATTCCTTATTGTATCTATTTCTAAATTATTTATAATATTAACATTTCCATTCACAAAACTATATATGACCTCTAAAATATGTGATAAATATATTATTAGATGGTTCATGCATTTATTTTTTTATTTTTTTTCCATTCATAAAACTTTTATTACTGTAGATTATTATAATTGTTCTATTTTATTATTATTTATTGTTTTTAATCTTTACTGTGTACTCTATAAATTAAGCTTTATCATAGGTAACTATGTACAGTATGGAAAAAAACATAGGATATGAGTGTATACAAGGTTCAGAATTAAATGATCTCAGGAATCCACCAGGGGTGGGGTGTGTATCAATGAAGAAAAATGGACTACCCAATAAATGTTAGGAAAACTCCGTAACCATATGAAAGACTAAATAAATTATACCATACACCCAGATAAATTTCTAATAGATCAAATACCATATATACTCGAGTATAAGCCGAGTTTTTTTTGGCACAAAATTTGTGCCACGTTCGGATTTTTCGGCACAAATTTTGTGCCGAAAAAACTCGGCTTATACTCGAGTATATACGGTATCTGTGTCACCTGGATTATGGCCACTTTATGGACCATTTTACTTCTTTGTAACACTTACTAAAGGCACCTATGCCATAAGGAGTGTTCAGTTTACATTTTTACTTGAATTACTGAATTTTCCTTCAAACTTTTCTAGTTAGAGTGATAGGTACATTTCATTTCTCATTAAGTACACAAAATCAGTGAGCGGAGATATTTGTTATTTTAATGGTAGCCTTATTAGAGAGTATTCAATGTAGCAAGCCTGCTGTGGTGGTATTTCCCGGGCCACGTTCAACAGAATTATGTGTTAAGGGAAAATTACATCACCAAAAAACTTTTTTAAACACTCCACAACCATTTGGACATTTCCAATGCATGTAAATATGATGAAGTATAATACTATGGTAGACAAAACTGTGTTTGTCAGAATACTTGATTTTGTAAAACTGACCTCCCCCTGGGAAAGGGGGGAGGAATCTCTGATAGGTGACTACCTTTGAACTGGAATTGTAATATAACTGCCCCCTGGTTCTAAAGTCTGCCTACCTGAAACACATACACACAACCTCTTATTCATTCTTTTTCTCTGGAGAACACTGATTAACACAATAAAAAATTTGCATTATTTTAAGCCACGAAGTTTGTAGTGGTTTTGTTACAGCTCCAATAGGAAACTAACACAGGATAATCTACATTCTTGATTTTGCTCTGTAATCCAGGATAATCTCTTTATTTTAGGATCATCTGATTAGCAACCTTAGTTCACTCTGCAATCTTAATTCTCCTTAGCCTTGTAGCATAACATACTTATGATGCTGGGGATTAAGATCAGTTTTGATCTAGTCACATTACTTGTATATAGATGTTTATGTAACTTAATTCTTATACTAAGTCTTAGAATGCATTATGTGTTAAGTATTATATGTTAATCCAGATATCACATAGAAATAATAATAGCTAACTTATGGGGACAGTTCTAAAGGAAAAATACATTTTTTTTTAATCGCTATTGTCTTAATATCATCTTAATTTGTCATTTGTCACTAGTCCAATAAAACTATTTTAATATATAGGGTATTAAGTGTGTACTTTGGTTTTAGAATATACATTGAAAGTGTAATGTAGCTTCCTATTTAATTTTCATAGCTTTTCAAAAATATATCACAAAGATAATAAAGCACGGTTTTTCTTTTCTAAGGCCAAAATAGTGGTGAAGAGTTGAGAGTCCCTCTGTAGTTTTAGGCTTTGAAGTAAGATCTTTGGCTACAGCAAAAACAAAGGGGGTTTGAGCCCAAGAGCTGAGCAGTGAGGAAGCCACTGTGGCTGCCGACAGGTGTGTGTCTGAGCCCACGGGGCTCAGTTCTCAGAGACTTGTAGGAACAACTGGGCAAGTGAGTCCCACTTGTCACCAGCCTTCCCAGCTTCTAAATTCCAGGAAAACAGCTATTAACTGTTATTCAAATATCTAACCAATGCTGTTACTAAGGCTTTATGCTACATAAAATGATAACCAGTGGTAACAACATATTTAGGTTGTCCTTTTAGCATGTAAGAATTGAAAACTGTTGTGGTTCTCAGGGGACACGGGCTGCGGTGGAATGAGCCCCCCGGTGGGAGTTCTAGTAGCATATTTAGACCCACAGTTTAGTTCCCACCTGGACTGTGTCGTTGGATAAGTCACTTCCTAGCCCGCTTCCTTTGTGAAATGAAGGACCTCAGCTATGTGATCCCTACGGTCTGTGTCAGTACCCATGGTCTGTTATACGTCCCTTGTTCCTGGATGGACATAAACGTTTTTAGTGCTGGGATGACATTTCATACCTTCTTCATATTCACTGCCGTCATGAGAAAAGTACTGGGAGATACAGATAATTAATACTCTTTAAAGTCAAGTAAACTAGATTGTGCTCTAATTTTTGAGTTAAGACACATTTTAATACTAAAGATTATACATTTTAAGTGTCTAAGAGGTATGCTTCTCAGATCTAGAAATATTCACCATTAGATTGCTTACTATGAGCTAATAGGCTTAACAAAAACTAAAAATTAGGATACTCCATAATGATTCTGGCAATGAATAAAAACCGTACACTCTACCTACCCCAGTTTCTCATTACTTATGTTTTACCATAAGTATCTTTGGAATTGAGGAGCATTTGAGATGTGAGGACACTCACACAGACTATTAAATGTAAATGGCAGAGAGGTACAGTAGAACCTGTGAGGGGACCGGGCCCAAGGGCAGGACAAAGCTGGTGAGCACACGGAGGTGGTCACTGTAGGGAACTAAGGCCTGCTCTACTCATATACACATGTGGTGCATGTTCAGTCTATGGAAATTAGGTCAACTTGTGGAGGTGGTTGGTGTAAGCAGGCTGTCAGTGTAGGGAGGCGGTCAGCTGCAGAGGTGGTCCGTGTAGGGAGGCGGTCAGTTATGGAAGTGGTCAGTGTAGGGAGGAGGTCAGCTACACAGGTGGTTGGTGTAGGGAGGTGGTCAGCTATGGAGGCGGACAGCTATGGAAGTGGTCGGTGTAGGGAGGCAGTCAGCTATGGAAGTGGTTGCTGTAGGGAGGCGGTCAGCTACAGAGGTGGTCGGTGTAGGGAGGCAGTCAGCTGTGGAGGTAGTCGAGGGAGGCGGTCAGCTATGGAAGTGGTCAGGGTAGGAGGGCGGTCAGCTATGGAGGTGGTCAGCTGTGGAGGTGGTCAGTGTAGGGAGACGGTCAGCTGTGGAGGTGGTCAGTGTAGGGAGGCAGTCAGCTGTGGAGGTGGTTGGTGGGAGGCGGTCAGCTGTGGAGGTAGTCAAGGGAGGCGGTCAGCTACGGAGGTGGTCGGTGTAGGGAGGCGGTCAGCTGTGGAGGTGGTCGGTGTAGGGAGGCAGTCAGCTGTGGAGGTGGTCGGTATAGGGAGGCGGTCAGCTGTGGAGGTGGTTGGTGGGAGGCAGTCAGCTGTGGAGGTGGTTGGTGGGAGGCGGTCAGCTGTGGAGGTAGTCAAGGGAGGCGGTCAGCTATGGAGGTGGTCAGTGTAGGGAGGCGGTCAGCTGTGGAGGTGGTCAGTGTAGGGAGGCGGTCAGCTGTGGAGGTGGTCGGTGTAGGGAGGCGGTCAGCTGTGGAGGTGGTTGGTGGGAGGCGGTCAGCTGTGGAGGTTCTGCTGTCCCTTTCTCCACCTGGAAAGGCAGTGATGGCCGCGGCACTGATGAGGAGAGGGGAGAGAAAGAACCATCATGCTGGGCCAATAGAGTTGCAGGTGACCACACCGTCCTTAAACTTAGGTTAAACACCCAGGTGCTGAGGTGGCCAAGGGCAGCTGATCGTGAAGGAGTGTTTTGTGGCTGATGCGTCCTCCAGTGCCCATTCCATCTGAAAGCAGTGGGTCCTGAAGTTGTGCCTGATTCAATTAATGCAAAAAGTAGGAAACAATAAGAAATATTCTATTACTGTTTCCTCAAGGTTTGCAAGTTTATAATCTAAAAATGAATAAAACTTAGTTTCAGAGGAATGAAGCCTATCTGTGCTGGGGTTTTTTTCTTGGTCGGAAAAGGCTGGTAACTGAAATAATCCCGAACGCCCTTTCAGGAAACCCAGAAACAGAGTCTGGAGAAAGAGGGCAGCTGCCGGGAGATTTTTTGATCACTTAAGTAACATTAAGAGAAAAGAGAAAATGGTTAAATATGCACATTCAGTCAGGAGGTGCCAGGGGACAATTGTAAAAGAATTAATAGCCCTGCACAGCAGCTAAAAATCAAGGAAGGCATTCTCATGTTCCACTTCCTATTGTTGAAAAGCTAATAGGAGAAAATCTTCAGATGAAATGAGAATTGCCTCTAAAATATTTCAAAAGGGGGAAAAAAACCCCATCAAAACAACACCCACATGCATGATGCAAATTTTTGAAAGGTCAAGGATTTTCAAGAAGGAAAATTAGACATTGAAATACCCTGTGTTTTGAAAATTACCCATCTTGTTTCACTGCTAGCAAATCCACACAATGCTGCATATATTTCCACTGTGTTTAATGAACATAGATAAGGAACAAAGGAAAATGACAACTTAAAATTAATTCCCTGATAGCAATGAAAACTAGAATTTTTAAGTCAGGTGGGTTTTCAATATTTTCTAATTAAGCTGTCATGCTATTTTCTGATTGCATTTCATATCTGGGTTTACATGGGCTGCCCAGTCTGCTATCAAATCAAGAACCTGCTCATCAAGAACAGACTTGAAGGAAGAAAGAGAAAGTTAGATCAAAGTTGGCAGTTACCACTGTACTTTATTTCCTATGCTCTTCTAAATTCATTTACATGTATATTGTCAATAGCATAAAGAATACTTATATTTTATGACTTGATATTTTTTACATAGGAAGTTTAAAATGGAGCTTCTTTTATATTTATAATAATACTGCTATGTTGTCATTTTCTGTCATTTTCATTCAGAAAGTTATGTTTATAACTTTTCAAATTTGTTAAAAAATACAGTCAACTTAAAGATGGTTTTGAACATTCTCATAATTCAAGCAATCTGAAATATATACTTATCAGAGAATTTAATAAAGTTGCTTTAAAGTTGCTTTTATACATTCTGATGTTAGAAATAAATAACTTTTTTGGGGAAAGAATCACTTTCATTGATTTCATGATGGCATATTATATAAACCAGATCGAGAATCTATTCACTTAATAAACATTGAAATATTTGTTAAATGAATTAATATATTATGGAATGGAAAAGGATATTTTAAAAACACCCACCCACACATTTATTTATGTATTGACTATGACATTCAGTTACATTCAACAGAGTTAAATAATAAAATTAAATTATGAAGCCTTGCTAATACTTGCTAATCAGCATCTTACAAGGGTACATGTTAAATTTACTAAGTGTAGAATATGAATGTCTTAACACAATAACTAAGAAAATGTGGTGAAGGCTACGTTAACCAGTTTGATGAAAATATTTCAAATTGTATATAATTTGCATACACATTGTACCCTGTGATTACATTAAGGTACACAGCTATGATTTAATAAAAATAAATAAATAAACCCAACGAACTTGAGCCAAAAATAAAAATAAAAATATTTGCAGATATAAAATGATTTTTAAGTATTTGACATTAATTCATCCCCAAATAAAGATGATAGTTTAGAAAATACGTCTATTGTAGTAGAAAAATATTACCAACTAATGGAGTAATACTGAAGCAGTAAAACATTCTACTCGCAAATGGACCATACTAAGTGATAGTTCAGGGACAAAAATTAAAAATCAGTTGAAAATAATCTAACATTTTTTCCTCTCCTTTTCCGTCACCTGTCCATCTTTCTGCTCTTCTTGCTTTCTGTACCATTTTCAAGAGTAAAACCTGCCACATATCCAGAAAGGGTAGCTGCTAAACAAATTGTCACAGGCTAACGTTTGGGGTTAACTGACATGTGAACACTGCAGAGTCATTGGCCCTGTGAGAACCTTCATGAGGAAATTGACTCTGAACTCTACACCAATTCATTTGTCTCATCGCAGTCCTATAAGGCTGGACTAGACTCTGCATTAGAATGTCAGTTAAAATTACCGGAAACATTTTTTTATGATATTTATGTCACCTTCAATTCTTCTTAGCCTCAACCAACTTGAAAGTAGAAAAAGTCAAGAGAGGGAGAGGGAGAGCACAGTTAGATTCCCAGGGGGGAAAGCCACGGGAAGTCTGAGGCAGCTAAAGACATCAGCCATTCGTGTGCTCTAGGAATTTTATTTAGGTAAGCAGCTATTTTATTTACAACATAAACATTGCCATATGGGATGTTGACACTTGTAGTTATTTATAAGAAAGACAAAATGTTGAAAACCATGGTCGTGTAATGAGAAATAATGTTTAAAAATGATTTACCTTCTTTCTATAGTGTCTGAGTGCCCTAATGAATGTGTTGAAATTGAATGTTTGTAAATGGACACATACTTTACCATTGGTATGTATTAAAATTTAATGAGCCCCTTATGTCCTTTTATTACTCGGTCAACACTTGATTGAATTATTATTTAATCTTTAACTTTGAAAATTTTATTTCTCCAGACTTCCCCAGTGATTTTCAAGTAAATACTCCATTCCAAGGTTTCTTGGGTAACAAATTTTCCTTTTGTAAAGTATGAAGTAAAGATTAAATGCCTAAATTAGTCTTATTTTGGAATTAGGTATATTGAGTTCTCTTTTGGAAAGACTATTTACTTGTAACTGATCATGGGTGCATAATAAAAATGCTTCCTTTTGACTAGGGAAGTATTTCCCGAAAAACACCAAGAAGCTTTAGTGCGGTAAATACAAAAGATTGGCAACTGTTATGCAGCTGTAAAACAATTTATTAGAGCATATAAAAGCCATACTAGCAACAAGAGTGCACTCTTGATACGAGCTCAAACATTAAAGAGTATGATTAGATATAATTTTGCCTTCTGTTATTATTTTTTTAGTGTAAGCTATGTAAATTCAATATGCTACCATTATTTAAACTAGTAACATGTAGAAATAACACTCTGGGGTTTGCACTAACCATATATTAATCACTTGTTTTAACCATGTAGTATAATTAAAATCCTTCACTCAGAAACAAATTTTAATCTCTAATATACTTTAGATTATTGGAAGTCACCGTAATAGCGGTTCATTAATTTCCTCATTCACTCAACATCTATTATTAGTTTTCTATTGCTACTGAAACAAATTACGACAAACTTAGTGGTTTAAACAACACATATTTGTCATCTTAAAGATCTGAAGGTCAGAATCCAAAAGGGGTCTTAAGGGATAAAATCAAGGTATTGACAGAACTGTGTTGGTTCTGGAGACCCTACAGAGAATCGGTTTCTTTTCTTTATCAGCTTCTAGAGGTCATTTGCATGTTTTCTCTCATGAGTTCCTTTGTTTTTAAAGTATATCAATCCAACCTCTTCTGTTTTCACATCTCCTTTAACTCTGATCCTCCCAGCCCCACCCCATGCATGCTTGGTCCTACAATAAGTGCTGGGTATACAATGTTGATGAGGAACAATTAGTTCATGCCAATGGAGCTTAATTTGGGCTGGAGAGCCAGAATAAAAAATGTAGGGATAAGCACAGTTATCCATTACACTTAGATGGTATTTTCTGTTACTTTTCTAAACTTCATGAACCCGTCCTCTTGAGTTGTCATAAAGATATTTTAAACTGGCAAGGTTATCTCTACAACTTTTGTTTAAATATTTTGGGAGATTGACTCATTCTATTTTCAGTAAATGTACATTCTTTCCAATTTCTTCTCCTCCATTTCTTTCTAAAATGGTTACTAGGGTAGAGAATGGGGCTTCATGACTTTCCCAGAAACAGAACACACCTGCTGAGCTGGTCTGGACCAGTTCCTAGATCCATTGCATCAATCACACATTATCAGGTTTTCTTCAGATGACTCCATCAACAAAAATTTGGCTGGAGACTCAGTTGGCACATTAGACATCCTATATCTGTACACAGGCTGATGTGTCCTTCTTGAAACTATAATAGAATACTTACACTGGGGTTTATCACATTCTCTATGGTGTCTCCAAAAGGGATTTTGACGTTCTGTTTTATCTATGGAGTATGGGATAACTTCCAAGTTCCCTTAAGACATTTGAGAGTTGGTGAAGTCTCTGTCTCACTTCTTATGCTCTTCGATCTCTTTTCCTCTGCCTCCACCTCACCATGTCATGACACCATCATTAATATGCTGGGGTTCACCTAGAACCATCTAGCTTAGCAGTCAAAGTTAAACTGAGAAGGTGAGAGAAAAATTCCTTCTGCTTTTGGCTATTTTTCAACATATCTAAAACTTTCTTCTTCCTCAGGCCAATTTCAGTTCCCTTGGAGAAGGGAATCCTCATGCACTTCTGACATTTTTCTTACCCTGGTCTATTTTCTTCCTCCTACATGGGGTAAGATGGGCTCTTCTTTTGGCTTATAACAAAGCCTACTTATTGACTGCCTCTTGATATGTTTATAGAAGTGAAAGACTTTAAACACTTTTCATTCAATTACTTTAATGGCAATTTTTTCATTATGAATTTAAATAGTTTTCAGGTTGAAAGTTGGGATATTAGAACTATGTTCTCCATAGCATCAGGCTTCTCTCTGATTCCTACCCACTGATTTGATGAGTGGGAAGCTACAGAGAAAAAAGATTTTTCATAGCCTGAAAATACTTTTGAAACATCACATATTATCTCTGATTTTTTAATTGTACATAATACTTACAAGTAATTATAAATTAAGCAGATGCTATAAGGAATCGCAAAAGGTTACAGAAAAACAAAAAGATGTTTTTCTGAAAAGTGAGACTTGACATGAGACTGACAGGGGTGGATTTTCACTGATTGATGGGGTGGGATGATTGGACCAGCAGATGCATGTTGAAGGCAGCTCCTTCACAGGGCTCTCCAAAGTGTAGGCTGGTGTCTTGGAGCTCATCTGGGGTGGTGAACTGGGTTGGGAAAGCCTATTTCCTCTCCAAAGTCAGGGCTTTTGAAAAAGATGGTCTTGTCTTCACAGCATGATGGCTTGTTTCCCAGAACAATGAAAGAGTTGCCACAGTTCTCTTGACTTAGCCTCTGAAGTCATGTGTCACTTCGACCACATTCCACTGGTCATGCCAGTCACTGAGGCCAGCCCCCAGGTTCATGAATTAGATTTCACCTTTAATTGTAAAGTAAGGATTTATAGCAGTCTTTAATTTGCCATCATATAAATGCAAGTAACAATTTTATTAAGAGCATAGTCTATACTTTTGCAGATAAAGTGAATTTCAGTCAATTATGAAAGAGTGAGAATGATTACTTTTACTGAAAATGAATGATAGTGTAAACACCTCTACTCTGTCATTAAAAATTATAATTGTCAAGACTGGCCTATATTTTATATTAGCCTGAGGATTATTTTATACACAGCAAAACATCAGAAAATATTCATCTCTGGTGGAAATACTTTAAATTATAAAGTTTATAGAAAAGAAGAAAAAAAGAGGCACATTATGATGCTGAGATTGTACCTTCTTTCTAATGACCTTGAAAATTAAACTTTCTATACCCCAGTGGTAGTTTTTCAGCGATTGAATATTCATATAAATTTCACAGCCTCTCAGATAAATGTGGCAGTTTCCTGATTTCACATGGTTGAACAGTAGTGGTAAATTGGGAAATAATGGTATAAAATATATCCATACTCTTTCTATAATATTAGAAGATAAAAATTATAATTTTTTAATTATAGCAGTAATTGTGGCTACCAACCTGCATTACTTAGAATACGTCTCTCTGTTTGATAAAGGTTTTTGTATATTTATTAAGGGCAATGCAACTTTGCAGTTTTTCAAAATAATCTGCAATTTTTCCCATCATAGAGTTTTACACATCTGATCATACTTTATAAGCATCTCAGATATGTTAGCTTCATAATTTATAGATCTGTGTGTCATGTCACCATGATACAAAGACTGTATATGGAGCTGTGAGCAAGTGTCTGGTGTTGGGTCTGGGTACGTGAATTAAAATTTTTTTTCAACAAAATAAAATTATAGAATTTATGTACTTTTTATTTTAAAAATCGACTTTCAATGTCCTCTCTCTCATGATGCACTCCCACTTTCCCTTTGATTATCCACAAACCTGTATTTTTTTTTTTTTTTTTAATTGTAAAACCTTTAACTTAGATTTCATGGTACTACCAATTTTTGGTTTCCTACTTCTCTTAATGCTTTGGTATATGAATTAGATGTATATTCCAAAGCTCTATTTAATTCGTTTTCTTATTATTCACACAGTTATTTAGGAAAATATGCCAACACCCTTAAATCCCTACCCCATTTACTTATAGGACATAAACAATCCTTAGCTATAGGCTGGGCACAGTGGCTTATGCCTGTAATCACAGAGCTTTGGTGAGGCAGAGGTGGGAGGATCGCTTGAGTCCAAGAGTCAAGACTAGTCTGGACAATGTAGCTAGACTCAGTCTCTACAAAAATTTGAAAAAAAAAAAAAAAAATTAGCCAGATGTGGTGGCATGCATCTATCTGTAGTGCTCCCTACTCAGGGGCTGGAGGATGGCTAGAGCCCAGAAGTTCAAGGCAGCAATGAGGCTATAATCATGCCTCATCACTCCAGTCTAGGCAAACAGCAAAAGCCTGCTTCTTTAAAAAAAAAAAAAAAAAAGACGACCAAAAATCACATTATAACAAAGATATTTGTACCAGAATGTTTATTGCAGCCCAATTCATAATTGCTAAGTCATGGAAAAAGCCCAAGTACCCATCAATCCACGAATGGATTAATAAATTGTGGTATATGTACACCATGGAATATTAT